>OZ024823.1:9694796-9896948 GCA_964016985.1 Anodontia alba | reverse complement strand
GCCTATGCAGCTTTGCACATCACATTCATTACGAAAACACGCCTATTCAAATATATTGAAAATTTTACCATCAAAAAAAAAAAAAATGAAAATTTCAGATATAAATTCTGAAATTTTTTCATATTTCTGCTCAAAACATAGATTGTGGGTACTCGTTAGAACCGCCTCGGCGAGGCGGTTCTAACGAATACTCACAATCTATGTTTTGAGCAGAAATAAGAAAATTAATGTATACCCCTGTAAACCCCAGTTTTACTATATAAAAGTGGGATTTAAGGGGGTCAAAATTATATAGGCATGTTTTCGTGATGGCTGCATATGAAGAGACTTAATAAACCCGAGTCTCCGATTTTCATTCGTTTGTGTGTTCTTTGTTTCCAAAGCCGATCTTTTAGACTTAAAATGTGTCTGCTGTAGCTGTAATTGGCGATCTAATAATGACACGCATTTTTGGAAGCATTTGAATGCATGTAACTGAATTGGTTCAATGAAAAAGAGCAAAGGACGCATCACAAAAACATACCTATATAATTTTGACCCCCCTAAACCCCACTTTTATATAGTAAAACTCGGGTTTACAGGGGTATACATTATTTTTCTTATTTCAAAAACATAGATTGTGGGTACTCGTTAAAACCGCCTCACCGAGGCGGTTCTAATGAGTACCAACAGTCTATGTTTTGAGCAGAAATATGAAAAGTATCAAAGTTTTTTGTCTGAAAATTTTTAGTTTTTAGGAGGTGAAATTTTCTATGTATTTGAATAGGCGTGTTTTCGTAATGGAGTCTTCACATGTGCCTCTGGAAGTTCGCTTGCACACTTCTATTGGTTATTGTAGACACCACGTGGAAGTAGAAAAGCAACTCGTTACATTATCACATAATTGTGTACTTCATAGCTTTACATGTATCTCCAGATAAATTATTTTTGCCAGAAATATTGACATCTTTCCTCTTTCCGCACAAAACATATTCGTAAATTGTTGGTAATCATCAGCAGCACTTTTACTTCTGAGTACTACAGAGGTGTTTCTGATGAGTACCATCAACAAACGATTTTATGGAGACATAAGGCATTTAAATTAGTAATTTTACTACCCCTCATCTAGAGCTTTGTAAGCTATGACATTTTCACCACATTACATAAACTTTTATGGGCAGTGAGAGACCTCAAAGGCATAAAAGTCACGGTCATTCACCAGAGATACATGAAATATATATAAGCTCCGCATCTAATAATTTCCGAGTTAAACATGGTGTCAATATCTCGTTTAGTGTTTACATTCGTCAGAATTATAAAGTGTCCGTGATACTCCCCGAAACGTTTTAGCGATAATTAATATGGTTTTAAGTATGTCTATTATGTATAGTCCCTAGGAGTAAGGCGACAGCTCTTTTCTATAATTGCCCCATATATATATATATATATATATATATATATATATATATATATATATATATATATATATATATATATATATAAATATATATATATATATATATATATATATATAAGGCGAGGGTCTAATCAAACGAACTTAACTTCGTTTCAATGTTGATTCCCGCGCATAACTTGGCGACGCATAGAAAGATAACAGGGCCACATGAGTTTCGCCGCCTCTTTTTCTAAATACAGACAAATGTTCCAATTACTTGGAAGTTTTCCATAAGGGCATTTATACGGAATCCGGGAAGAGACATGCTAGTTTTATTTTTCTTAAATTGTCCGAACAAAATTATATTTTGTTGGGACAACTTATTATCTTGTCTGCAAAAGATAATATTTTGTTCGGACAACATAATATCTTGTTTCGACAACTTTAAATATCTTGTTCGGACGATTTAGACTGCAGTCGATCCGCCATATTGCAATAAATATGAATCAGCCAATCATGATGTCTAGTTTACTTGTGCAAACAGTATAATAAACTTTTCGAGCAAGATAATAAGTTGTGCGGACAAGATATTAACATGTGCGAAGCAGGTAATAAGTTGTACGAACAAGATGAAGTTGTCCGAACAAGATATTAAGTTGTGTGAACAATGTATTAAGCTGTCCGAACAAATTAATTTGTCAAGTTATTATCTTGTTCAAACAACTTTTAAAAAATAAAACCAGCATGTCCCTTCCCGGGTTCCGTACATATATGAGTATAGGCTGATCATATTTTTTGTTGTTTTTCTGAAGGCCATAGTGACGAAAATTATTTTAAATTCTGACTTTTATGATTTTGTTTTCATCATTTTTCAATAAAGACATATGGGGAAACAGGCTCGTTCATGGTGGCCATTATTGTTTTGCCGAAGGAAGTTTCGTTTAGCTAGTTTTGTTAAGGGTCGACGAGTAATGCTTTCTGTAAAACTAATTTAAATTCTGTGGCTCACAACATGTATGTACGGTATGTATTTGTATAAAGTGAACTGGTCAGGTAATCAAAGCGACAATATGTTTTAACAAACCAACAAGGTTTGAACAATTCATCACGAAAACACGCAAATGTAATTTTGACCCCCTTAAACCCCACTTTTAAATAGTAAAACTGGGGTTTACAGGGGTATACATTATTTTTCTTATTTCTGATCAAAACATAGATTGTGGATACTCGTTAGAACCGCCTCGACGAGGCGGTTCTAACGAGTACCCACAATCTATGTTTTGGGCAGAAATATAAAAAAAAAATCAGAGTTTTTTATCCAAAAATTTTCAGTTTTTGGAGGTGAAATTTTCTATATATTTGAATAGGCGTGTTTTCGTAATGTTTACGGAGGTTACCCACGGAAAACCGTACAAATTTCTTTAAAACACCAGCTGCATTTTTTTGACAAGACGACTTTAAACGTTTATTTTCATTACAGGTTTATATGAAAAACTAATTCCACCCCAAGGCATCCGTGCTTTTAACAAATCGGTACAGCGTGAACAAGCTTTACAGAGTGTCAACCCAAGGAAAATTCATGCACGTTTTTGTTTTCAAACTCAGCAGCTTTATTGTTTTATTTTATTTATTCTTTTATATTTATGTATTATTTTTATTTTATTTTGTTTTATTTTTTCTTTATTATTATTTTATCTTTATTTTTTTTTTTTTTTTTTTTTTTATTTCTTTTTATTTTTTTTTTCTTTTTATTTTATTTTATTTTTTTTTTTTTTTGACACTATCGACATACAGTAAAACTTCATTCTGCCCCTTCCGCTAAAGGTCATATTATTCATCAAAACCACGCAGCTTACAATGTTACATGTACATAAGATCAAAAAATAACATTCTTGAAAAGTTATTTGTAAATCAGGCCACTGGTTTGAAAAAGAAAAAAAAATAAAGCTTTCGTTATTCGTGTAGTCTTGTAGGTCAAATAAGTTCCGGGCCCCTTTGCGTTCAGGTTTTTGAACATATCAATATGGCTTGAAAACTTTTTACAGAGCTACAGAATAGTAACAGGGTCACCCAAAAATAACCCTTGCAAAGTAATTTTATACATCCAGTTCCTGGGTTTTGACAAGAAGAGTTTTGAAGTTCATTTTAGACATAAAGGTAAATATGTCCGCTCCCCAGCGCCATGTTTTGAACGCATCTACACGGCTTAAATAACTTTAAGAGAGGGAGAGAGCGAAAATAGAATACATTTAGCCTAGTGTTGGCTTAATATATGTCCCAGCTGACACACGACGTTTAAACAACATAGCATCAACATTGATGCTACGTGTTTCAACGTTGTTATTAAATTTTTTGTCGTTTCAAGTGTTAATTCAAATTAACGTATTAATTGTTACAGGCTGACCAGCTCACAGAAGAACAAATTGCAGGTAAGACTAAAATGTCAAGAAATAAACTCTTTTAAATGTAACAGGATGCCAATAATGTGGTGACTACCAGCAACAAGGTGAGAACCAGCAAAAGTGTTCTGAAGCCAAGAACTATAATTTCATGAAAAGATGAACTCTAATTAGTCAGTAATAGATGGGACTCTTTGACGTTTTGTCAGCTTTAGATGATGTATTCTAACTGATTTTTTTCTGTCTTAATATTTTAGTGCGCTATGTTTTAAAAAGCTTATGGTAATCTTTAATTTTTCTTTTGTTTGTTTTAACCAAACATGGGGCTACAAGGGTAAAGAATGCCATATATGCTGATGAATTCCTTCCTGCTTGTGGCTTAATTTGTAAGCCTAATCATTACAAAAACATGCTTATTCAAACATACAGAAAAAATTCACAACGAAAAATGAAATTTTGTAGATAAAATATCTGATATTGTCCATATTTCTGCTTAAAACATAGATTTTGATACTTGTTAGAACCGCCTCGATGAGGCGGTTCAAACGCATACCCAAAATTCATGTTTTTAGCAGAAATAAGAAAAAAAATAACGTATATCCCTGTAAACCCCAGTTTTACTATATAAAAGTTGGTTTAAGGGCGCGCGGGGAGGGGTGGGGTGGTCAAAGTTTTCGTGATGGTTGACACTTCAGTTGCAAAATGAGAAAACGTACTTTCTGACATGTGCGCCTTAAAGTATTAGTTACATGTATGTTGATTCTTAACGGGGAACATGGAATCACATTCTCCGCCTGAGTGCGATATTTGCCCGAGCCGTTAGACGAGGGCAGCACGAAAACAAGCCTATTTAAATTTATTGAGAAGTTTATCACCAGAAAATGAAAACTTTCAGATGAAAAATTCTGGTAGTTTCATATTTCTGCTCAAAACATAGATTATGGGTACTTGTGAGAACCGCCTCTGCGATGTGGTTCTAAACGAGTACCCACAATCTCTATGTTTGAGCAGAATAAGAAAATCAATGGATACTCCTGTACACCCCAGTTTTATTGTATAAAAGTGGGGTTTAAGGAAGTAAAAACTACGTATATAGACATGTTTTCGCGATAAAAAGCATCGATTTCAGGCAGGAGATGTGATCACTTGTTCCCCGTCAAGAATCAAAATAACGAATTTGTTATGCTGCAAAGCTTTTTCACAACTTTTTTTACTTTTGTCGTCGTGGTTGATACTGAAAAGAAATGCAAATTAACAGCTGATTTTCTAAGCGTAACAATATTTCGAACAGATCTGATTCAATATTTTTCAAATGCTAAAATGATAACCAGACTATCACAGAACCCACCCACTTTACTGAAAACTCGTCGTCTCTTTTAGACATTACCCTCACTGGTGACAAAGCAATCTTATCTACAGTGGTGTAACGGACCCATTTCTTAGTCAAGAAACTCGTTATTACTGCCCAGTTTATGGCAACTTTAAATTTACTAAACATTGAAGAAAATCCTTTTCCCGACGCATTTGAAGATATGAACAAGGTGATTACAATTCTTTGAGGGTAACAGTTGCAAATACTGACTTGGACGCACTGACTGACCAGACATAAACATCTAAACACGAAATACCACAGATCATATAAATTCCCTTACAGCGGAATGCGTACCAAACAGAACAGTGAGAATAAGACCGTCTGATACACCTTGGATAACCACAGCTATCAGAAAACTAATTCAAAAACGTAAACGGACACACAAAAAGGCAATTCAGCTAGGTACCCAGAAATTATGGAGCAAGTTTAAGAAAATCAGGGATAAGGTCGTAGACTCTATTCGACAGTCCGAAAAACAGTATGTCGACCATCTCTCAAATAAACTTAAATCAGAATCGCTATCCTCTAAAGATTGGTGGTTCACTCTCAAAGCCTTTATTACTCTTTCTCAAAACGCTTCTGTACCAACACTGGAACAAGACGGCATTATTTATCCCGACAAAACCGACAAAGCGAACATATTAAATTATTTCTTCAGGGACCAGACCCTACTTAACGACCAGAATGCTCGTGTACCAAATATAGCGTATTATGTAAACAGATTTCTATCCACTCTTGTTATTACGCACCTTGAGGTAGAATCCGTCTTAAAGTCACTTCCTCTTGGTAAAGCTGTTGGACCCGATGACGAAAACAATCGTATTCTACTATCCATAGGGTGCTGTTATTCTAACACCACTATATACATTACTTACTTTGATTAAATTGTCCAGAGGTGTTATGGTGGATTTAGAGTAACCGTCCCTGCCTAGTTTGTAGAAGATCTCATTACGCTATTCTTTTTGGTTTAAACATATTTTATTTTCCAAATATTACATAACACTATACATTGTAGCGCATAAGAAATAGGATCAGAACGAAAGTATGACTACTTATTTAGTTCTTCTCCTTAATAATTACAGTTGTACAAATAGTGACGGAAAAAATGTTAGACAATATGGATCTCAATTTGTGAATGTGAATTAACGATGCAGAATTAAAAGAAAAAAACACAAACAAACAAATATGAAAAACATAATATAAGAGCAATGATAAGATAACGAAAGCAAAACAAAACAAAACAAAAAAAAAAAATACTGGAAATGACAGTAAGGTCAGATTATCAATTAAAGAGCTATAACTGTTAACTGGTTCCACTTATGCCACTTCTAAGGCTGATAATATCAGTCGTAGAAGTCGCTTTAATATATCACAAGACCTTAAGGTATTTTAATAAAAACAAATGGGGGGATAAAGGCAGCGCTTCCCTGTTAAGTATCCCACAGAATCTACTAACTTTTCAATAGAGAGTTGCATGTACAGAACATTTTATTTAAATGGCTTCAACAGTTAAAAGCGTTTTGTGTCGCTTATATACTTTTGGACTTTTTCAAATATAAGAACATTTGTTGTGTATGGTAAAGAGGCATCTCCATATAGTAGAAGATTAAGCGATATTGTTTGATACTCTGATACAGAGTTCGTTTCTCTGTGCGGTGTAAAACGGACAACAAAGTAGATAATGGTGTGAATTTTCTGCCTGTCCGCAGCGACAAAATGGAGATTCAATTATATTTTTGGAGTAGTAGCTATATATATAAGTTATGTCGCTTCATAAATGGGCAGGTAAGTTTTCTAGTTTTACAAACAACAGTTTGCATCAAGTCAAGTCATCTTCACCCATGAGAAACACGCCTGGTTTACAATCATTTCTCAGATTATGATCGGCCTTTAATTTAAGGACAGGTTTGCAAAGTATATTTTTCCGCTTTCACTTAGAAGTTGATTTTCAACGATGTAGTCTATCAATAGTTCGCTACAGTCTACCTTACAAACATAAAACTATTATTTTTAATTTATTTTCAATACCTTATTTCATATTTTAACTTGTCAGACCTTAAGTTAAGGTAGACTTTAACTCTAAGGAATGATTGTAAACATGGGCCAAGGAAGTATTTAAGTGTATGAATGAACGATAAGTTACCTTTCGGAAGCTACAAACATATCAAGAGGCTAAAAGAGTATGACAGCTAAATATGAGCTTCATAGTGCATGATATTGTCCATTATGAAGACACACAAAAACAAGTATAAGTGAAATCAAACAAAATATCTATCTATCCATCTACTTTTCTGTACGCCAGAGTGTTTATTTGTCCATTTATCCATATGCCTGACCGGTCTGTCCACCCGTCTACCTTCCTTTCTATCTACATCCATTCATTCATAACTTCATTTCTTTTAACACTCAAGTATATTTAGATATATTCATTAAGTTTGGGTAACAGAGTTGCCACCTTTTTTGGAAAGTGTCGCCTGCTTGCCATCTGATCATTTTGTGGCTGCTTAATTGTATTTGTCTGTATTCGGTGTATTCGCTATATTCGTGGTATGTGGGGGTTGGGGGTGAGGGGCTGATCTGATTGTATCAGTTCCAGAGTTCACTTATTTGCTTTACCGTTGTTACAACATTGCCCATTATATGGTAGTCGTTCTACCATCCAGATACCTGAAACCAACCAGGAAAAAGTCTAGAGCAGCCATTCATTCGGATATCTACAATAATCTACATCCATCGACTGCTTCAAATTCAGTTTTTCCCAGAACCATTCCATTACCTGTCAGTTTTGCTGCTGCTCCTTCTTTTAGTATTCTTCAAGAAGGAGTCGGGCAGCCTAACCTTCCAATAAGGAATTCTAACTGGCTACGAACGTAAACCCAAACAATGAGTGTCGAGCTGTGTCCTCGGCCCTGGAGCGCAGATACACCCAGGGAAGGCGGATTATTCATACTCAGATGGGCGAAAAGTGGTTGGGTATAACTATCTAGATAAACGTAAAAAAAGATTGCCTTTGGAAACAAAGAACACAATACAGATAAGAAAATGGGAGTCTCGGTTTTATTGACACTCTTTATAAACAGTAATGAAGTTTGCAACACTGCTTACGCCCTTAAGCGTATACATGAGCAGAACTCCATTTTCAAAGAGTTGGGCCCAATGATCCCAAAGGAAATGAAATATAATCTGCACTATGGTAAAGTACGGGGAGACGTTCTACCGCCGCCACACGGCACTTATACCAGCTGCAGTGTGGTAAAATAAACGTCAAAAAAATTGCCTTTGGAAACACACTACAGATAAGAAAATAGTAGATGTAGAGAATGCGATCAGGCGCATTGGTTCCTGAGTTAGATACACTAATGGCTAGTCTCTGGTTTACCGGGCGCATTCTATTATTTCTATTCTTCGTTTTTTGCGCCTGCGCAGTTGTCACTTAGCAACTGTCTGTTCTATAAACAGCCGCCATTTTTTAGACGCTCCGCAGGTGAACTACACCGTGTAATTCCAGACGCGAATTTTATCGTGTTAATGAGCTGTTTAATTTTATATTTGATAAAGATTGATCAAAGCCTTATTGCATTTTATCTCTGTGGAATAAATTTTGAAAACAGTTCGTTTTACTCGATTTTTCAACTTGTTTATGCCCCGACTTGCCGCTACCCATAATGCGAGGACTACACACACACACACACACACACACACACACACACACACACAATAATAATGAATTCGGTGGGGTGTGGGGAACAAAACACACTGACTAATCTTACCTCATTGAAAATCATCATCACTCGAAATACTGAGTCTGTTTGTAATCGGGTGGAGAACTTGACGTTTTGTTGCCATGTCCCTGTCTGCTGCATCAATCTTACGTTTAGCTTTCCTGATAATTGATTTGGGAATGGAATGAAGTCTTTGTGTTTGATTAGGGGGATACACGGTCTTTATGCAGTCAAGAAATGTGATGAACTGGTTTGTTTCACTATTTAGATGTTTCTTTCTGAAGATGTACTCGACAAAGTAGGTGTCATACAAACGTTTTACCGTCCCGTGTTTAGGAAGCGACGTTTTCACTGCCCGCCAAGTGCTTTCTATGGTGTTTGTATGTGCCCCTTTTTCTTGATTGACAAATTCTTTGCTGTGGTTAACTGTCTGATGTTGGTAACCTTTCTCTTCCAAGCGTGAATATGCTTTCGAACAGTCCGAAATTATGGTTGTTCCTGGGAGTACATGCTTCTTGATAATGGGTAGTAATATGTCCGCGCTTCTATCCTCAACACTTGCCAAACAACAATACTTTGTGTCCCTTTCAATTCCTCCAAATACCCAAAAACTGTCTTTCCTCCTTCATTTGTGGTACTTTCGCTTACCAAACTTACTTTCGTCGATCTCTACTGTCTTTCCTGGTCCGCCTATCTTTGCATTTTCTTTAATCAAAACCTCAGAACACACCTCCCTACACAGGTTATACCAGTCCACCAGAGTTTCCTCGCATCCAAGCTTCAGTTCCCTTCTTACTGTCTTCTGTCTTGTTTTATAAACCCAATAATAGGTTAGCTTAACAACCTGTTGTATGGTAAAGTGTGATCTTTTAAACCAACTGCCTGCTCTCACCGAAATTTTATAACCGCATTCTTTTTTGGTGCATCGCTAAACGAAACCGTTTTTACTGTAAGTAGAGTCCTTTTTCAAAGTTATTTTACCCTCTAAACAACGCGGACATTCCCACATAAAGTAACCAATAACACCTTTATTTTGAAGCCACAAAATTAAACCTAAAGTATCCCGTGTTATTTCATAGATGTCGTCGTAAACGAATGACATGGTTTTGAAAGCTCATTGTTTACAAATACGGCGCCTCGCAGCGTCTACATACGTCACGGCCAATCAGATCACTCCGAAAGATCACATGTCAAAACAGTGTCACGTGATACCAAAATTCTAGAATGGAAACAGTTGACCAATTTTTAATCATTTTCTGGAATTAATTAATACCTTTCGGTATTACATACCGAAGGTATTAACATAAAATCGCACGAAGAATTCATTTTTGAGGTTAATTTTGCATTTTATTCGCTTTTAAACGAGATCGACACGCTTTCGCGTGTCTCTATATAGAGTATTTTGCGTGCGAACCTCGCAACATGCTTTGCATATCTACGGTGTGCTACGCGCACTATTACGCGCGCGAAGCGCGCCTTTTTCATGTAATTCTTTGCGCCCGGTAAACCCGAGATGCTCCATACTAATGTGCTACAATCAGTTATTATCGTATTCCGCATGTACTTTTCAGAGTTCAAAGAAGCATTCAGCCTCTTTGATAAGGACGGGGATGGTACAATAACAACCAAAGAACTTGGAACAGTGATGCGATCACTAGGGCAAAACCCTACAGAAGCCGAATTACAAGACATGATCAACGAAGTAGATTCTGACGGTAAATTATTACAGATATAACTCTAGAAATAAGTTTTTGCAGACACTCTAAGCAATACTAGTGCTGCTTTGCATAACAGCGTGAACCTGATACTTTCATTAGTATGTAACCTTAAGAGGGATTGATAAGTTGTCCTTTCAGAAACGGGATCTTCTTCTCTTAAAGCCCGTGGAGCCAATTATCTCCTTTTAGAATAGACCTATTTTCAAAAGGGGATTGATGTGCTGAAAAGCAGACATGGAATCATAAAAATTGTCTCCCTTATAAAACAAACGGGAAAATCTACCAAGTGTATCCAGTCCCCTAAAGGCAAATGTAGATACTTCTTTCAACTCGCGGTTATAAATACCATCAGGACCTGCTGCATGTACTTCAGGAAGGAATTTCAAAATATTTAAAATAGATGCAAATTCTTCAGGGGCAAATAAAAATGAAATTCTGATTTTTGTACAGTGAAAGGGGTTATATCAGGAAGTACAGCACAATGTTCATCTAAGAAAGTGTGATCCCTAAAATCCATATACAGTCGAACCTCAATGGCTCGAACATCTTTGGGACCATGGAAATTTGTTCGAGACATGGGTAGTTCGAGCCACTGAGGGTTAATCATGGCACCAGTTCAGGAAGCAAATAGCAATAATAGTGGGAAATCTTTTTGATTTCTACACAACAATTTTATCTTTTTGTACTCATTAGAATCGCATCGATGAGGCGATTCTAATGAGTATACACAATATACAATTCCATGATAAAATAAGAAAAAATCCCTAAATATTTGTTTTCTTGAGATATTGGAAGAATTTTGTAGGGACTGAAAAAAGAGTTTGAATCATCCACAATAAACGAGCCATTCATTTTCGAGCCATTGTGGTTACACTGTAAAGTTCATTTCTCCGATTTGTTGACGTCGCACGTATGTTGACGCTTATCGCATATGCGGACACTGAAGGCCGGGATCAGCTTGTATATTCGCACAGTCTGTTCAGGTCCCGCGCTGTCCGAAACTGAATTATTGGATACTACTGATTATATTGGTGAATATCTTCATTACACTGCACGAACGAGTAGGCTGTTCCGAGTCATCATGAGAGTTTGCTCATGACTTCTTTAATAATTGTTCTATAACTTGGTTAATTCGGGACGGGGTGCGGGGCTAGGGAATCAAAAGTTTGGATTATAAAGCATTATTTAATTTCATAGATTTGTTACTGGGAAACCTATTATGCATATCTATTAAGGCAGTGGCTAAAATTATTGGTTTCCTCATAAGCACTGGTAAAAAGTGAAAACATATATTAACCTGCCAGATATACGTGTGTTGAACCGTATTTCTCACGGAACGGATTCCTCACACGTGTGAAAAATTCGGTCGGATTTGTCACGCGGCGGAAAGAATTCGACCGAATTTTTCACAGCTGCTGAACGTATTCCTCACCTATCTGTGACAAACTCGTTCGGTATCAGTTTTATATATAGCACGCAAACGTATTTGTCACCTTTCAAAAAAACCCTCAAAAAAGTGCCTTTTTTTCACGCATGGATTTCTCACAAACGTATTTGTCACAGCTTATGATATAAAACATACGACTAACCATTTAATACAGTTTCGAGGTAATATAATTTTCTTTTCATGCATACGTATCTTTTAATCGAGTGATAGATTTATTATTTATTGTATTATTATTTTTAACTTCGAATATTATTGGATATCATAAAATGAAATTAATGAACTGTCATATCTGTTTCTTGATACCTATGGATTTGTTCAATAATATCAACCATCCCTTATTCTATACAGATTTCGACAAATCTTATTATAGATATAAGATTGTTGGTACTGATATCAAATATTCTAATTGTAAAGATATCTATAAATTATTGATATCTGTAAAGAGTTTTATTGATATCTATAATTAATTATGGATATTAATAATTACATATATTGATACCCAATTTGTGAATATTTTATTTCGAAAAATCGATATCTAAAAATCAATCTTTATACTGTTATCTTAAACTTGAAATGTAAATTATTGATATAAATCAGCCCGACTTTAATACTTTAAGATATCAATGCGAATTGTTTGTAACAATGGATTAATTTTTGTAATTGATAATCGTGATTGTGAAAAGCCACAAATGATCTGAATTATACATTAAGAAAACAAGCCTATGCAATGAATACCCCGGCAAACCCCACTTTATATAGGAAAAAGTGAGGGTTGCAGGGCTATTCGTTATTTCCTTATTTCTGCTATAAAATTGTGGGTACTCGTTCAAACCGCCTCAGTGAGGCGGTTACTGAGGCGTTTCGAACGTGTACCCACAATTAATGATTTGAGGAAAAATAAGAAAGGTATCAAATTTTTTCCACTGAAAATCCTCTTCGGCAAAATGCAATGTATTTGAATAGATATGTTTTCCTTATGAGGAAAAAGTGGGGTTTGCTGGGGTGTTCATTATTTCCTCATTTCTGCTCTAGAACATAGATTATGGGTACTCGTTCGAACCCTCACTGAGGCGGTTCGAACGTGTACCAACAATCAATGGTTTGACTAGAAATAAGAAAAAATAAAACAAAATCATCATCAGATGTGAAAATTCCGACCGAATTTCTCACACCTATATTCGCCGAAAATATCACATGTAAAATATCCCACTGAATATATCAAACGTGAGGAATTCGATCGAATACGTCACAGATGTGAACAGTTAGACCTAATTCGTCACAGTTATGACATATTCGACAGAATTCATCACATGTGAAAAATCCGACCGAATTTCGCACACATATATTCGCCGATAATGCCACGTGTAATCTACTCGACCGATTATATCAAACGTGAGACAGAGTAATTCAATGATATTCTGCACATATGTGGCAAAAATCTATCGAATTCATACAAGATGTGACATATTGGACAGAATACATCATATGTGAAAAATCCGACCGAATTTCTCACACCTATATTTCACCGAAAACGTTTCCATTCATTAAAAATTTGTTTACTGGTGTGCAAGTAATAGAAATTCTAATGTGTGACAAACTCGTTTGGGTTAAAAACTCTAAATCCGCAAAACGTATTCTTCACCTTTGTCCGAATGTGAAAAATTCGGTCGAATTTATCACACCTGCGTGAGGAATCCGTTCCGTGAGAAATACGGTTCAACATACGTGTGTTGTACTTTACTGACAGCATTCTGGTCCACGTGGTTTGCCTTGCGTGTAAGAGGCAAAGAAAAAACATATACCTTATTTCATGTCCGCCCAGTCTAGATCTAGATCAGCCTCCACAAATATGCTATCTGATTAGAACCGGCTTCCGCCGTGGTGGGGTGCTTGCTACCCAAACTAATAATATTCTTCTTTGGCCTGGGCAATTCGCAGCAGTGTCACATTTTGGAGACTGAAATATATAAGATGTTTAGACAAAAAGTTACTGGGTTCTTTTTACCCGAAGAACAAACATCACTGTGTTTAGGTAAACCAAAATATACAGGGCAGTGAAACCCGGTGCCGTCTCAAACAACAGAGATAAACGTTTTTTCTTTACAACACACCATTTAGCATTGTTTGATCAGTCCTTTACCCCAACATTTTCATCTTGTCATGGGTAAACACCCAGCCCCATGCCCACTTCTATATCGAGACCGTATTTTATTTTTATAATCAATACATTCTACATTATTTTACGATTTTGCAAGCGGACAACATAACCGAAGATCCTGGTCATTATATATATATATATATATATATATATATATATATATATATATATATATATATTATATATATATATATATATATATATATATATATGTGTGTGTGTGTGTGTGTGTGTGTGTGTGTGTGTGTGTGTGTGTGTGTGTGTTGGATAAAGACATTTTTCACGTTGCGCTCACTTTTATTTGCAACAATGCAGGTAATGGGACGATCGATTTTCCCGAATTTCTCACTATGATGTCCAGAAAAATGAAAGACACAGACAATGAAGAAGAAATAAGAGAAGCATTCCGTGTATTCGACAAAGATGGCAATGGTCAAATAAGTGCAGCTGAACTGAGACATGTTATGACAAATTTAGGTGAAAAATTAACAGATGAAGAAGTAGATGAAATGATTCGAGAAGCTGACATAGATGGCGATGGGCAAGTGAATTATGAAGGTTTGTACCTCTATAAAAGAAATTATATGGTGCTTCTTTGAAAAACAACACAAATACACGTATCAGCGCTCGTGCCCAAGTACGCGGACAACAGTTCCCGAATACAGCAAATTCTTTGATTCTCAAATATTACGTTGGCTAAAAATCGCCCAAATAAGGTTTGTTAAATGGACGCAATCTCGATCGATTAAAACCGCTTAAAGCCAAATCCAGTAGTTTATTTTCTTAACGGTCCAAGGCGGTTTCTCTGTTGCTCTATTTTAAAGAATTTGTCTTTCGGCGCCACGGAAATCATCTGCTTCTACTCCATGAGGTTTTTCCTTGTTAATTTTATATATATATCAAGTAGTTGCGGCCATGGTACCTAAGCCATAATCCAAACTCATAAATATCAAACTTATATAATAAACGGCATGAACTGACAACACAAAAGATGACTTTCATAAAACATAATTGAAGAGGATTTGCAACAGCAATAATACCTTGGAATGATCACAACAAACCATTCTGAGGTTTTGCTGGTATTATTTGAGCTCAATCCTCTAGCAACATCATTAACTTGGTTCTGTTTATGCTTTCCTGTATTCTAGCTTCATAACGCCAGCGAGTCATTTGCTTTGTTTCATAGCAGTGTTTATGTTTATATGTGTTTCACTGTGATGTTTCACTGATAAGGCAGATAACTGCTTCACAGTACTGAATGTTGAAAAACAAAACAAAACAAAACAAAACAAAACAACCGTTTTTATCAGCGAAACGTCCCAGTATATATTCAGTTGGTGCAATCTCCTTTTTTTGGAACTAACGTGACTAATATTCTCCCGCCTTATACTGACTTAAATCTACAAGGCGATTCGTTTTATGTCTTACCTTGTGTTATTTTTTTTTTTTTTTTTTTTTTTTTTTTTTTAGTCCTTTTAACATTGTGATTACCTCGCTTGGGGAAGAGAGAGAGCTATTTTAGTGCTTTTCGTACGTTTGTTCGATTTGTGCTTGTTTGGTTTTGTCGGTTTCCTTTTCCTCTTGGTGTTTGGGAAGGGCTGTGATCTGTGATTGTGGCACTCCCTGGACTTTTCTCTTACGTTTTGTTTTACCATGTTTTTTATGTATAAATAGACAGATCGTGTTTTTGTTCTGAAAGTACTTTATCTGTGGTTTCTTTCAAATAACAAATATGTATCTCATAAATACACATACTCCTGCAACAATATGTTAAGAGTGCCAATGTGTATCTATAAATATGTACTAAGAGGACTGCCCCTTGATAACAATGAACACATTCACAAACATATCAGTGAAGATACCAAGGAAAAGCCACAATCACGAACCACAATTCTCCCGAGGCACTAACAGAAGGAGAGATAAGGAACACATAAAGACAACATAAACGCCAGTACAGTCAGTAGTAAACTACTGGGGTCTTTATTTCTTGTTTGTTTGTTTTTTTTTGTCTTTTTCTTTTTTTCTTTTTCTTTTTTTTTTTTTTTTTTTTTTTTTTTCTTTTTTTGTTTGTTCCCACGAAGCCTCACCCTTAACTCTGATGAAGCTCCAAATTACAAATATATTTTCGGTCCGCATAGGAATCCTCTACCTCGTCTGTGAAACATCACAGTGAAATAATATAATTTAAAAAAAAAGTAAAAGGCTGAATGGCAATCTAAAGCCTGAATAGAAGAAAATCACAAACAGGACCACGATGAGCCTGATCATAGACAACGACCATCTGGAATAGATTGAGGAGGGAGTCGTCATTTAGTCTGAGGACCGACCCACCGTCGTGCCATTAAAGAAAGAAGCAAAGATCAGACATAATTGGGTTAACAACCATGAATGCAGTTAGCCATGGAATACTGCAAACAGCTGAAGTGTCACGTTTTCTTGGCCCTGCTAATTAGTTTGTAGGATTTTCAGACTTTTGCTGGCATAACCTTATAAATGTACACATATTTTGTTCTTTTATGTGTTCGGTACCTCTAAGGGTAGTGTTGTAGATTTATTCAACAACTTAAAATTTACAAAGAAAAAAAACTATCAAACATATATAGACTGTCAATAAAAGTAGCATTTCGTTAGGCATATTTAGTTTGTGTTTATATAATACATTATTAGAGAATTATGTTAACTTAGATAACATTTTATCACGAATACTCGGACAATTGATCATGCCCTTTACACTACCTTGTGATTATGGTACTGTATCGACAGAATGGTAAAGAGCACGGATCCTGATCGAACTGCTGCTTCAGGAACACTTGATCCCGGTATAGACAGTTTGCTCAGCCCTTTCTGTTTGAACATTCCTATTGGAACTAATTATGTTTCATTACTTGCAAACTTGTTTTTACACTCGTATGTGGCATAGTTTATGCACGGTCTCATAAAAGGCAAAAAACACCTCGTCCAACAATTCAAATTTACCTGCAGATACATAAATGATTTATTTATGTGAATAAGCCAAAGCTTTCAGAGTACTTCTAATTCATCTACCCATGTGAACTTGAAATTACAGAAACATCTGAGAGGATAACCGCCTCTTCATACTTAGATTTATTCCTCTATAGTGAAAATGGAAAGCTCACTACTAGGCTTTCCGAAAAACGCGGTGATGCCAGCTTTCTCATAGTTAATTTCCGTTTCTGAGCAGCATATTCTTTCTGCACCTGCAAACGCCGTTTACTTTTTACAGTTAATCCGTTATAGAGTATCGCTCTGAGTATCGGGGTTTATCGAACGAGGAAAATTGCTCATTACGAGACTGTTGACTCAGGAATACCACAGAACTAAACTGATGTCAACATTTAAGAAGTTCTATAGTAATTACTATGAACTTGTCAATCCCTACAGTGTGGCTATTTCGAGACTTATTTTCTGATGTTTTCGATGGATTTCTAAACCACGGACATTAATTACTGTATTTTCCTAAATCTCAGTTCAGGCTGGCGAAGCCAAAGACGTCTGATTACACTCCGTTTATAATAGATTCATGTTTGTCCGCCTGAACATTCCTAATTTTGCCTTTGTTTCTGGCAACTTTAGGATTTTCCAAAATACGATTTTGATATGTTGACCGCCGACTCATGCGAACATGTAAGGTACATAGTTCATAAAGCACGCTCTGTAGTTTTTTTAATTACTGAATGTAAATTCATGTGTATTTGTTTACTGAGACTAATTCAAAAACGCTATTGTATTGTTTTCTTTTATTTTCAGAATTCGTGCACATGATGACACAAAAGTGAAATATTGTTGTCTTTGTTCATAACTACAATTACGTCATAACCATTCAATGTTCTGTGATATATGAATTACAACGTGTCGAGATTACTTTGATTACTTAGATGTCAAAATGCTGCGGATATGCTTTCTGTTACCTAATGGTCAAGAGAAACAGTGCAAGTTTGAAATTTGACTCAGTATAGACAATAAAACTAAAACTAAAATACGTCTTACATTTTCGAAGAAGTACGAGTATTTGCTCTCTTCCGGTTTGTTTATTAGACATCCAAATTCTGCGGATATCTGTATTAATGGTCCGTCTGTTACCTAATGTTCAGCGATAAAAGACAAATTTGCAATTTGATTCAGCACAGACAATAAAAGTAACATAGGAACTACATTTTTCGATAAAGTGTTTGCTTTCTTCCGATTGATTGTGGCTATTACTGGACAGTTGCTATACTATTTTTGTTGTAATTCAAAAGTGTGATCGCAACATAATAAAATTTCCTTTTTTTTCCTTGTGTTGACTTGAATTATGCAGAACCAGATCCGTAGAGGGTCCTATTCCTCTGCGCAGTCGCAACTGGACCATTCCGTTTGGTATATGACAGATATAAATGAGTCGCGCCATGCGAACACGTGTCTTCGGACATATGCAGACAGCGAAAGCCCAGAGTAATCTGTGCATCCGCACTGATCTTCACTGTCTGCTAACAGAATCATTGAGTACTACAGAATGTATAAATGGAGAGCAAAGACCCGGATTACATTTGTGCGTGCGCAGGATGATCTTAATCTGTGCATTTTGCGCATGTCTGAAGTCACTAGGCCCTACACTACAATGATCTGATCTAAATCTTCATTGCCGGGCGAATATGTCCGATGGTATGTTTTCTGACGTTGCGGTTTGTGATTGAGGAACTCCCTGGACTTTTCTTTTACCTTTTTATATGAGTTCGAGTCAGCTATGTCTACGGTTTTGAAATAATTTATGAACTACCCTAAACGCTCTGGCCCCAGTTGTTCAAAACTAACGATGTCGTTAGTTAACGTATCGTTAAAACTTTGATCATTAAATATGGCTTGTACGCTAATATTTTTGCAGAAAAAAATGTGAGTAGCTTTTGCATTTGCAAAAGCTGCTCACATTTTGTCCAGCAAAAATACCTGTGAATTAGATATTGTACTTACTAGAACAGTTCACATTTTGACCACTAACGAGCTCGTAAAGCTAACGATGTTGTGCCCTGGAGTGTAACGTTTCGTTACTTGAATCATTTACAGGGGATCTACAGTACAATATACATGTAAGTGAAGATACCCAGTAAATGCCACAACCACGAACCCTTCCGAAACAACGAAAGAAGATAAGATGAGAAAATGATAAAACAAACGCCAAATATTAACCAACCGACGCAGGAATAAAAAAGAACTACAACAGACAAATCGTCCTTGAACGCAGATCAGTTTTACACGTGCAAAACCTTGCATTTAATTTCGAAGCAGCTCACAAATAAATTACAAACATATGTTAGATGCACATAGTTGTCCTTTAGCCTCGTCAGTGAATTACCACAGTGCCATACATATTCAAAAAATATTATGACGGAAACAACAGACAGGCATTCACGAAAACACACCTATATAATTTTGACACCCTTAATCCAAACTTTTAATATAGTAAAACTGGAGTTTACAGGGCATGATTTTCTTATTTTTGCTCAAAAACATAGATTGTGGGACCACGACGGTTCTAACGAGTACTCACAATCTAGGTTTTGAAATATCGGAACCAGAATTTTACGGTGACTTAATTTACAGATTTAGAATAAGAATTCTAGAAGTAGAATTAGCCATGAGTACTTGTCTTTGTTTATTATAGTGATTAATTTGATTTTTATGTTTTCGCTTTGATGCATTGACTGTGTTGGGAGCCTTTATCCGAACCGAATTTTTATGTATTTCTGTATTAAGAGTAGTATCGGGACCCAGGGTGAAGTTAGCTAGCTGTAAAAGTGCTTTAAACCACCCCCCCCCCCCCCGATGGTTTACTCTACTGACCGTTCTAAGGCGGTGGTCCCGGTGTTAGTCTTACTCTTTGTTGCCTTGTGGTTTATTCTACGAGGTGATTTGTTGTATTTCTTACCATGTGTCATTTTGTTCTTGTGTTTTTCAGTCCTTTCAGTATTGCGATTACCTCGCTTGGGGAAGACAGAGTTAATATTAGTGCTTTTCGTACGTTTGTTCGATTTGTGCTTGTTTGGATTTGTCGGCTTCCTCTTCCTCTTGGTGTCTGGGAAGGGCTGCGGTTTGTGATTTTGGCACTCCCTGGACTTTTCTCTTACCTTTTTTAGAAAAAATTGTGGGAAAATCTTACGTTTCGGAGCAATTTAGAAAACTAATTTACCGTTATAAAAGAATTGGCTATAGTCTGGATATTATGCGGCAGACCGCATGCTTAGTTAAAAACCCAGTCATTGTTGATGGGTATGCTTCACACTTTAATTGCACGGTTCGGGCCTCAGACTCAATGACGGCCTCTTCTTAAAACCTTAACCAGTGGGTTTGGGGTTGACCATATGTCTTTGGCTTTGCCCGCCGTGGTTCAACTATTGGTTTTCATTTACTCTGGAGCACATATTAGCACAGTAGAATTAGCCATGAGTACTTGTCTTTGTTGATCATGGTGATTAATTTGATTTTTATGTTTTCGCTTTGATTCATTGACTGAGTTGGGAGCCTTTAAGCGAACCGATTTTTTTTTATGTTTTTCTGTATTAAGAGTAGCATCATGACCTAGGGTGGTTGGCTAGCTGTAAAAGTGCTTTAAACCACCCGGTGGTTTATTCTACTGTCTGTTCTAAGGCGGTGGTCCCGGTGTTAGTCTTACTGTTTGTTGCTTTGTGGTTTATTCTACGAGGCGATTTGCTTTAGTTTTGCCTAGGGTTATTTTGTTCTTGAGTTTTCAGTCCTTTGAGCATTGGGATTACCTCGCTTGGGGAAGAGAGAGCTAATCATAGTGCCTTTCGTAAGTGCTTCGTGCTTGTCTGGTTGCTTTGTGGTTTATTCTACGAGGCGATTTGTTTTATGTCTTACCTTGTGTCATTTTGTTCTTGTGTTTTTCAGTCCTTTAGCATTGCGATTACCTCGCTTGGTGAAGAGAGAGCTAATAGTGCTTTTCGTACGTTTGTTCGATTTGTGCTGGTTTACTCTACTGACCATTCTAAGGCGGTGGTCCCGGTGTTAGTCTTACACTTTGTTGCCTTGTGGTTTATTCTACGAGGCGATTTGTTGTATGTCTTACCATGTGTCATTTTGTTCTTGTGTTTTTCAGTCCTTTCAGTATTGCGATTACCTCGCTTGGGGAAGACAGAGCTAATATTAGTGCTTTTCGTACGTTTGTTCGATTTGTGCTTGTTTGTATTTGTCGGCTTCCTCATCCTCTTGGTGTCTGGGAAGGGCTGCGACGTGTGATTGTGGCACTCCCTGGACTTTTCTCATACTTGTTTTGTCGGTTTCCTTTTCCTCTTGGTGGTTGGAAAGAGCTGCGGCTTGTGATTGTGTCACTCCCTGGATTTTTCTCTTACCTTTTTTTGAGCAGAAATGTGAAAAATATCAGAGATTTTTTATCTGGAAATTTTTAGTTTTCGGAGGTGAAATTTTCTATATATTTTGTTACGAGCCAGGCGTAACGAGAAAGAAATGAAAGTGAAACCAGCAACAAGCTTTAACTTATTAACAATATTTATTCACAAAAAAAATAAGACAAGATTCAAAACAGAAGAATGTAAGTAGACAGTACCTTTCAAGTTTATGTCACAAAGTCCCTCTGAAATAATCCATGAGAATTTATAAAACAAATCCTTTGAATATCAGTTTCTGATCCCACAATTTAAAGTTCCTGAATTCAGAATTTAAGTCCAGAATGAATAAAATAGTAAGTAATCCAGTATAGAATAATTTCCAGTGAAAGTATACAAAGATGCCCAGATGAAAATCTGTTCTCCTTATATAATATCAAAGAAGGTTCTAGAAAAAGAATTTACTACAAGCATCTCTTATTTTCCAGTTCCAATCAAGAAACTTCTAAATCTTCCATGACATTCCAAAAAGAACTCAGTCCAGAATCAAGGACGTAAACATCATGTTATTGTAAACATGTTGTTCTAGAAAGTTATTTTTGGAAACATAGTAAATAAAGCTATTTATGGAAACATAGTAAACATGTTGTTTAAAACAATTGAACACCCTGTTATATAACACTTCCCCTCTTCAGGGAAAAGAAAGATTTATGTAATAAAGCTTTCTTTTGCCATAAAATTATCATAAAATAAAATACTGATAAAGGCAATTATTATCTTATATACAGCAAGTTACAGGACACCACAGATCAAGACATCATGCTCTGGACAAGGCATCAGGAATAATATTATCTTTTCCCCTGATATGCCTGATGTCAAGATTGTATTCCTGTAACAACAGACTCCATCTGAGCAACCTCTGATTCTTGTTTTTCATCTTATGGATGAAAGTCAGTGGATTGTGATCACTGAAAACAACAATAGGTGAGGACGAAGAAGTCAGATAAACTTCAAAATGTTGAAGAGCAAGAATGAGAGACAAACATTCTTTCTCTACTGTAGAATAATTCTTTTGATGTTTGTTAAACTTTTTGGAAAAGTAACAAACTGGATGATCCACACCATTGTCATCCTCTTGCAGTAATACACCACCTGCACCAACATCACTCGCATCTACTGCTAACTTGAATTCTTTATTAAAATTTGGTGCCAAGAGAACTGGCTCACTTCTCAGTATGGCTTTCAGTTTATCAAAGGCATTCTGACAATCACTGGTCCACTTAAACCTCATTCTTTTACTAAGTAAATTAGTCAGTGGCTCAGCAATGACAGAAAAATTATTACAGAATTTTCTGTAATAACCGGCCATACCAAGAAACCTCATCAGTTGTCTTTTGCATGTGGGCACCGGAAAATTTGAAATAGCTTCAACTTTAGCCTCTATAGGTTTAACCTGACCATGACCCACAACATGTCCTAGAAATGTTAAAGTTGCATGACAGAATTCACTTTTAGCAAGGTTTATTGTCAATTTTGCTTCACTTAGTTTATCAAAGAATGCTTTGATAGTTCCAAGATGGTGATTCCATTCATCACTGTATATGATGGTGTCATCGATGTAAGCATCGCAATGCTCGATTCCAGCTATTATGGTGTTGATTAAGCGTTGAAATGTTGCTGGAGAGTTTTTCATTCCGAAAGGCATTACTTTATAGTGATACAATCCGTCAGGAGTAACAAATGCTGAGATCTCTTTAGCTCTTTCTGTGAGAGGAATTTGCCAAAATCCTTTCAGAAGATCAAATTTAGTTATATATTTTGAATTTCCAATTTTGTCAATACAATCATCCATTCTTGGGATGGGAAAAGTATCTGTTTTACTCAAATTATTGACCTTCCTGTAATCGGTGCACATCCGATATGTTCCATCAGGTTTTGGCACAAGAATGCAAGGTGAACTCCATTCACTTTGACTTGGTTCAATGAAATCATTGTCCAGCAAATACTGAATTTCCTCCTTAAGATATTTTTGTTTTGTTGGGTTCATTCTATATGGATGTTGTTTGACAGGTTGTGAGTCCTCAACATTCACATCATGATAAATTTTGTCAGTCCTTGTAGGAATGTCCGGAAATAAGTGTTCATATTGATAAATTAACTGTTTCAGTTCTTTTCTTTGGACTGGATCTAGGTGTGAAAGTTTCTGGTCGAGATCCTTTAGAATGTCAGAATTCTGAAGTTTTGATGAAGCAGGATCAGATTTGGTGAATTTCATGTCTTCAGAGTTCATTTCACTTTGTTCCTGAGGGACTGAACTAACAACACTAATTGGTGTAACAGAAGAGCTATCCCTATCTATGCATTGTTTAAGCATGTTAACATGACATAACTGTTTTTGTTTGCGTCTCCCAGGAGTGTTAACAATGTAATTTACATCACTAATCTGTTTATCTACAGTGTAAGGGCCGTAATACCTGGCTTGCAATGGTTTGCCAGGAATAGGCAAAAGAGCAAGTACCCTGTCTCCAGGCATGAATTTTCTTTCTTTTGCATTTTCATCATACCAACGTTTCATTTTCCTTTGTGCTGACTTAAGATTGGTCCGAGCAGCCTCACAAGCTCTAGACAGTCTGTCTTTAAAATCTGATACATACTGAAGTAAGTTCAGAGAACTGTCATCAACTGAGAGAAATTTTTCTTTCAAAAGTTTCAAAGGTCCACGCACAGTGTGGCCAAATACCAGCTCAAATGGACTGAAACCAAGAGATTCCTGAACAGATTCTCTAACAGCAAACAACAACAAATGAATGCCTTCATCCCAATCTTTTTCAGTGTCAAAGCAGTATGATCTGATCATATTTTTCAGTGTCTGATGAAATCTTTCAAGGGCACCTTGACTTTCAGGATGGTAAGGTGACGATTTATACTGAGTAATGCCCAACTCATGCATGACCTGCTGAAAAATTCCAGACATGAAATTTGAGCCCTGATCCGACTGAACAGACTTTGGGAGACCTACAAATGTAAAAAACTTTACCAAAGCCTTAACAATGTTCTTAGTTCTTCTGGCTTCTGGGAAACGTGTAGAAGCACACATTATAGTGAGAAGATATTCATTACCTGACTTTGTTTTGGGCAAGGGACCAACACAGTCAATAATTATTCTGCTAAAAGGTTCATCAAAAGCAGGTATGGGCTGTAAATGAGCTTTTGGTATTGTCTGGTTGGGTTTTCCTACCATCTGACAAGTATGGCAAGATTTACAAAACTGAGAAACGTCAGATTTTAACCCTGGCCAGTAAAAATGGTTAAGAATTTTGTGATAGGTCTTGTTTACACCTAAATGACCTGACATGGGAGTCTCATGGGCCAAGTTCAAAATTTCAGGGCGATAAACCCTTGGAACCACTATTTGGTGGTTAACAGTCCACTCGTCTTCTGCTGAGACATCAGGAGGACGCCATTTTCTCATTAAAATGTCATTTTTGACATAAAAACAGACTGGGACTTGATCTATTTCTTTCTCATCTAAAGCCCTTTCAAGCAAAGGCAAAATTTCAGGATCATTATGCTGTTCCTTACAAAGTTGTGACCTTGACACCAAGTCATGACCTTGACCTTGGTCATTTAATACTGAAGAGTAATGACTGGACTCTGACTTGTCACTTAAGTCTGTCTGCTTGCCAGACAGGCTGGGTGAAAGAGAATTTATAATCTCGTCTGTAAAAGACTGACCCAAAAAGGTATCAGTTAAATCAATTTCCCCATCATTCTGTTTTGCTTTCTTTGCCATGGCCCTTGTAACAGCACAAGATGGGTACAGATCAGGGATTTCCTGTTCAATGGGATCAGGTGGCTGATCAAGACAAGGTATAGTAGTCAAAAGTGGATTTACCACAACCTTATCTCCTGCTAAGTCATTGCCTAACAGTAAGTGAACACCTTTAAAAGGTAAAGAAGGTCGAATACCGACAGCCACTAAACCAGTTACCAAGTCTGAGGATAAATAAATGTTATGAAGAGGAACATTAACAAATCCACACTCTACACCCTGAATAAGGACAATTGTCCCAGAAGAAGTCTTCTCAGAAAAAGGCAGAGTATCTGCTAAAATAAGGGATTGAGAAGCTCCGGTATCTCGTAAGATTTTAATTGGGGTAGATTGGGCATAGTCACTGTTTAGTGACACAAAACCATCTGATAAGAATGGTTCATAAATCTCCATAACAGAATCAGTCTCAGGCCTTTTGGTCTGGATAGGATCTTCCTCCTTAACACATGACTGTGGTTTTGACCGTAAAGAGGTGAGGCCTGTAGGTTTAAGCCCCTCTTGTTTTTCTTTCTTTCTTTTCAAATGTAAACATTCAGATATAATATGACCTGTCCTTTTGCAATAATTGCAAATTGGTTGAGATAAGGGATTTTGATATTTATTTTCACCAGAAGGTTTGGGTTTGGGAGTAAATAATTGGCTATAATTGCCAGATGGATTACTGGGACTATGTTTGGATCCTGACTGTGGGAAAAATGGTCTTCTAGAGGGATTTGACTTATTAATAAAGGAAACTTTATGTGTTAAAGCATAATCGTCTGCAAGTCTAGCTGCAGCTTCCAAAGTTTCAACCTGTTTCTCATCTAAAAAGGACTTAATGTCTGAATTTATGCACCTTTTGAACTCTTCTACAAGCATGAGCTGCCTAAGTTTTTCATGATCAGAGCCAATTTTCTTCGAAGAGCACCACCTATCAAATAACTGTTCTTTAGTTCTAGCAAATTCTACATGGGTCTGCTCATTTTCTTTCTTACTGTTCCTAAATTTTTGCCTGTAAGCCTCAGGGACCAACTCATAAGCCTTAAGAATTAATTCCTTTACAGTATCATAACTGGAGCTCTGCTCGACAGTCAGCTGAGTATAAATTTCTCGAGCCTTCCCAATTATAACACTTTGCAAAAGCAAGGTCCAATGCTCCTTTGGCCACTTTAAATTTTCTGCTACTTTTTCAAAATGAAGAAAATATTTGTCAACCTCTTTTTCCTGAAATGGAGGAACTAATCTAATGTGTTTGGTAACATCAAAATGAGAGCCAGACTCTAAAGGTTGCCGTTTTACTGTCATATTTTGCATTTCTAGTTCTTTCATTCTTAAATTAAATTGTCTCTCTCTTTCTTTTTCTTCCATTTCCATTCTTTCTTTCTGCATTTGTCTTTCTTGTTCAATTTTAAGTTTTTCCTGCTCTAATCTTAATTTTTCTAACTCAATTTGCTTCTGAATTTCAAGTTCTCGCATTTGCAAACCTGTATGTGTAATGAGAACAAGAGACAAAGCAGAAGAATCTAGTAATTCCTTATCAACCAAAAATTGGACCAAAACATTTTTTATTTCCTGTTTTAACATGGACTTGTTGACGTTAGTCAATTCATAGTGAGCAGCAATATCCAACAAATCTGACTTTTTGGCCAAATTTAACAGCTCCTGCGAAGGCGCTGCAATAAAAGCTTGAAGGTCAAATGACATGATTGCTTTTTGCTGGTTTTATCAAGTAAATTTATCAATCAGAGTTTATTTACTGATATTTTTCAAAAGTCAATACTTGCTTTTTTTTTTTTTTTTTTTTTTTATTATTATTATATTTTTTGTAAGTCAATACTTGTTTTTTATTAAATAAATTTTTTTTTATCTTTACTGAAATCTTTTACAAGTCAGTACTTGTTTTATAGCAAACAAATATTTTTTTTCTTTAAAAATCAATATTTGTTTTCTTTAAAAAGCTCAAACTTGTTTTAGCTCAAGAAAATGTTCGATCCCGGACGAGCCCCCAATTTCTGTTACGAGCCAGGCGTAACGAGAAAGAAATGAAAGTGAAACCAGCAACAAGCTTTAACTTATTAACAATATTTATTCACAAAAAAAATAAGACAAGATTCAAAACAGAAGAATGTAAGTAGACAGTACCTTTCAAGTTTATGTCACAAAGTCCCTCTGAAATAATCCATGAGAATTTATAAAACAAATCCTTTGAATATCAGTTTCTGATCCCACAATTTAAAGTTCCTGAATTCAGAATTTAAGTCCAGAATGAATAAAATAGTAAGTAATCCAGTATAGAATAATTTCCAGTGAAAGTATACAAAGATGCCCAGATGAAAATCTGTTCTCCTTATATAATATCAAAGAAGGTTCTAGAAAAAGAATTTACTACAAGCATCTCTTATTTTCCAGTTCCAATCAAGAAACTTCTAAATCTTCCATGACATTCCAAAAAGAACTCAGTCCAGAATCAAGGACGTAAACATCATGTTATTGTAAACATGTTGTTCTAGAAAGTTATTTTTGGAAACATAGTAAATAAAGCTATTTATGGAAACATAGTAAACATGTTGTTTAAAACAATTGAACACCCTGTTATATAACAATTTGAACAGGCGTGTTTTCGTAATGACCGTCATAAGGACATCGGTAGTCAAGAGCCAACCTTAAGAAACGTATTGAGCATTACGAAGCAAGCCTGTTCAAATATACTGAAAATTTGACCACCAAAAAATGAAAAAATCTGAAAACAATTTCTTATATTTTTCATAATTCTGCTCAAAACATAGATTGCCGGGCCTTCATTAGAACCGCCTCAGCAAGGCAGTTCTAACGAGTACCCACAATCTAAGTTTTTGAGCAGAAATAAGAAAAATAATGTATAACCCTGCAAACCCCAGTTTTATTATATAAAAGTGGGGTTTAACTCTTAAAGCGCCAAGCAAAATTTGTAGCAGACAACATTTTGATTTTTTCATTTATTATTATTTATTTATTAGAGAAAATAAGTCTTGACATTTCATGTGAATCATAAGCTTGGCTGAAGATTCTCATGAAATTTCAAGACTTTATTCTCTGAAAAAACAAAAATAAAATCGTTTTCTACTGCAGTTGTGGGTCAAAAATTATATAGGCATGGTTTCGTAATGAGGAGGGAGCCGTCATTTAGTTTGAAGACCGACTCACTGTGATTAAATAGGCCAAGTTATTGGTCATAATTGGATTAACAACCACGCATGTAAGCCTCAAAAGAAATGCACGAACGTTTCGGAAAATAATATATGATTTTGATAGAGACGGAATATAACTGATGGAACTCGCCTGCTCATGTATAGATGATTGTAAAAATAACTGTCAAAATGTTGCAATAAAAATGATTGCCATATCGGACTCCGGCTGAAATAGATCATTTGATCTTTTACTAGAATTCCACGAGCACAGTCAAAAGATAATGATTTCCTATCAAGAACTCGCTAACAAACAACAACGAACAGTCAATATACAGTATAACCTCAAAGGCTCGAAACCGGATGGCTCGTTTACCGTGGATGATTCGAACTCGTTTTTCAGTCCCTACAAAATCCTTCCAATATCTCAAGAAAACAAATATTTACGGATTGTTTTTCTTATTTTATCATAGAATTGTATGTTGTGTGTACTCATTAGAATCGCCTCATTTAGGCGATTCTGATGAGTGCACTCAACATATAATCATTGTGTAGAAAATCGAAAAGATTTTCCTAAATTATCGCTGTTTACTTCCTGAACTGGTGCCATGATTATCCCTCAGTGGCTCAGACTACCCATGTCTCGAACGAATTTCCATGGTCCCAAAAATGTTCGAGCCATTGAGGTTCGACTATATAGGGATACATAAGAGAGGCATCGGTTACGGAACAAGACCCTCCAAAAGCATCCAATAAAAATATCATTGAAGTTATCTAGACTAAACTATCACAAAGAACAGCCTTGTTCGGGTACCATAATAAGAAGAGACGAGTAACAAACAATGACAAGACACGAGAAAATAAAAATCTAAAAGGTTGATTTTGGAAACAAACAACACACAAAAGAACGAAAATTAGAATCAATTTTTTTAAGTCTCTTCATAAGCACAATGCAGTTTTTTTTGTTTTTTTGTTTTTTTTTTGTTTGTTTTTTAATGCAAATGGGTATCAACTTAAAAAACTGCAGTTGGCTAAATACCAATGCATATGTTATGGATAGGACGTGACTGCTATCGAAAAGTCAGCACAAACAAATACTTGGGCTTGGTTGCGTGGATGTTTAAACAACCAGGGTCATCCAAAAATTATTCTGTACTACTCTCTAAATTAGTAATTATTTGGAATATAAAACTAATCTTACTTAAATCCTTCCAAGTAATGTCCCTTGTGTTCGATCATCGAACTCCATCGACCCGGCAGCTTCTGTTTTCCCGTTGCTAGGCCACCGCGCTTATATATCCGAACTTTCTCAGCCACGGCATATTCTAGTTCCTCTAAGTCCTCAAATATAACTCCTTGTAAGTTTTCTGTCAACCTAAGGAAAGGTGAGGTCTTGAGAATCAGGAGGATGAGGCAACGTTTCCGATTTCTAGCGCGCGAGTAGTGGCGGCACTCCCTCTGGAAGATATGGTGCAATATTGCATTCTTTCACTTTCATGGATATCAATTTCAGAATATGTAATGTGTCAGGATCAGACGGTAAGCTTTTAGGTTAGGCATTTCATCATTTCCTGAATCATACAGCATTGAACAATACCAATATGAATGGTAGATATTGTTATATATAATAAGAGAGAGAGAGAGAGAGAGAGAGAGAGAGAGACAGAGAATACCTATGAAATAGATTATGTACTTACTGGTACTAACTGGAACAGTTAACATTTTGAGCGCTTACGAGCTCGTTAAGCCAACGATGCTTTGAACAACTGGGCCCAGAGGTTTATTACGGTCGTTACATAGACTCTAAAAGGATTGATCCTTAAGAACAGTGAACACATGCACAAATAATAACAAACTGATTGCGAAGATTTCAGGGCCAGACTAGCTGGTTTCGGCTGTTAGGCTTCATCGGTGACCTTCATATTTATTTTATTATTTTTTTTTTTTTTAAAGTTCTCGGGATCGGTTCATTGATCAAAAAAGACTCGAAGCTATAAACATATTACGAAAACATGCCTATTCAAATATACTGAACATTTTACCACCAAAAAAAAAATGAAAATTTTCAGGTGAACAATTCTGATATTTTTCATATTTCTGCTAAAAACATAGATTATGGGTACTCGTTAGAACCGCCTCGGCGAGGCGGTTCTAGTGAGTACCCACAATCTATGTTTTGGAGCAGAAATAAGAAAAATAATGTATACCCCTATAAACCCCTGTTTTACTATATAAAAGTGGGGTTTAAGGGGTCAGAATTATATAAGTATGTTTTCGTGATGAACATTAATGTGAAGTATGGTGAGACATTTTACGACCGCCACATGGCACTAACACCAGCTGTAATAAAGCTAAATAGAATAATACTAAAAAATTACCTTTGATTGCAATAAACACATATATAGAAAAGAAACTGACAGGGCTGTCGATGATTTCTGGATCAGTCTGTCTAGTGTTAGCCAATTAGTCCTCATCAGTGACCATGATATAAATTTTCAAACTCTCCGGAATAGTCTTAATGATCACATAGGACCAGAAAATCAAAACTTATAAACTACACTGAAATAAAGCACGAGGAGACGTTTAACGGCCGCCAAACGGCACTAAAACCAACAGTAGAGATGGCAGATTCTTATGGGAAAAACGTAACTATATATTTTTGCATATCACGCATCAACGAAAACCTGAAAAGACAATAGAAGTGGAAATGATGTTCTCTAATACGGACCAGTTATGCTACATAATATTCTTAGGCTTCCACTATGATTTTGTCATCTTCTTGTTATTTTTTTATAAAAATCTAACAAAGACGCCGTGTAATTTTTCTTGTAGAAAGATTTGATCCTACCAATAGTTATAGGCAAAGGCATAGGTTACTACAGTTTTTTTTTTTTTTTTTTTTTTTTTTTTTTCGTTTCATTTGAAATTACGTACATCAAATCCACTCATACCTGTTGCAATCTTTGATCATTATTTGTAAATATTTAGGCCAACACTGTTGGCAAAATCCACATTATATGAGATGCAACGTGAGAACTTGTACATTTGGACATGTGCGCCCAGTGAAGATCCAGATTCGCGCAGTCTGATCGGAACCTGCACTGGGATAGCCAAGGATGCTTAATTTCTTCATACGAACAACGGTGACTCCGACTAGACTGCGCGGATGCGTGGGCTGGTTTGAGTCTTTTTTCGGCGCACATGTCAGAAGGTACGGTTTCATTCACGTTAAGACTCATATATACGTTGTAAATGGCATTATCTGATCCAATACATACACATTATTACTGTAGTAACGAACTGGCGGACGGTATCATGTCGAGTGGATGAGCTGATATCATCGGATCACACTCGACGCAGCGTCGAGTGTGATCCGATGATATCAGCTCATCTATGAGATGTGATACTGTACACCAGATCAAGTTCCTACAGTAATGGTGTTTTAAATATTATATACAGTCGAACCTCGTTATCTCGAACTTTCGTATTTCAAATTACCGCTTATCTCAAAGTGAAAATCTGGTCCCTGTTTAAACATGAAACTATGACAACAGGTAATAAAATAATGTGGAAAAGAGGAGAAATTGCTCCCAAGGAGCAATTTCTCCTCTTTCCCATATATATATATATATATATATATATATATATATATATATATATATATATATATATATATATATATATATATATATATATATATATATATATATATATAAATATATATATATATATATATATATTTCAAACTTCAGGAGTCAAATTACATATTCATTTGTTAAATGTGGTTGTTCATTGTTTTCCTCCTCACTCTCTCAACTCTGATATGTCGAGGTACGGATATCTCGAAGTGGTTCAGTGAGTCCCTTGGAATTCGAGATAACGAGAGTCGACTGTACCTTATCTCTCAATTTTGTTCATTCTTTTACCCATATTGCGACGAAACGCGCGAACTACTAATGTTACAATTCGAATACTGACGTCATTAGTGGCCGATGTCATAGTTTTGGTTCCACTGCAAAAAATGACGTTGGTAACGTCACTGCATCAGACATGCTACTAGCGTGATACAGGAAGTTGTGTTTTTGTGTCGGAAGGTTGCTAGTAGGCAGTGGTATTTGTCGTAGGTATATAATAAAATTAACGACAAACAAAAATGCAAAGTAAGCAGAATTACAAAGCAAAACGCCAGAACATTACAGAGAAAACATCGAAAATTAAATTATGCCAAGCGAATAATAAAGATTCACTGGCTTGTGCTAAAAATTTGTAAGCATCATGTATTCATCTCTAAAAGGGACGTTATGAAACAAACATCAACATCTGATTCATTGGGATTATAGTCCTGTGTGTCTATCATCAAGGTTATTTATCCAAATACTATGTGAAAAAAGTATTGGACAGTGACGACGTAGAACAGACTGGATGCAAACGTGAGGAAACTACTTCTGTGTTAATCACAAAGACACGTTTTATTGTTGGGAGTAACAACATACTGGTGTTTCTTGTGACTCTTCAAAATTAGCGTATGCCAATTCTGATTACCTTTGACAGTCTGCTGATAACCATGGTAAACATTTTCTTAAAGAAGACTCGCGCCAAAACAAAATATATCAAGTATTAATACGGCGACACCTAGGCAAGGCCAAAATCCCGGAATACAGCCTTACCAAGGCACCGAATAAGAGTATCAGGACTGTGTACTGCAGGAAGGCGCGAGTTGTTTTGCAAATTGAGTCAGCTCATGACAAAACCTACAAAATGGCATGTGCGCCCAGCGAAGACTGAGATGAGCCTGGGCATCCGCCAAGTCTGATCAGAGTCTTCGCTGTGCGCTCAGTGGGTAGCTAAGGGCCCAATTTTTCTTCATGCGGACAGGGAAGACTCTGATCAGACTGGGTGGATGCCAAGGCTGATCTGTCGTCGCTGGGCGCTCATGCCATTTTGTAGGTTTTGTCGTGCGCTGGCTCAATTACAATTTACTGCTAGTGAACAGACTACTAGTTTCGACCTTTGTTTGCAAAGGAGCCCTCCCAACAGACAGGTGGTGTTTGTATGTCGCATTAACGTCGATGCAGTGTCATGCCATACATCAACGTTAATACGACGTTGTACAAACGTCATGACATTGCATTGACATTTTAGCGATGTTGTTCAAATGTCATAATATTCCAATGACTTTACTACGATGTTGTATAAACGTCATGACGTTGCATCGACGTTAGTTCGACGTTTAAACGCCACGTGGCCGTTACGTTCGTTCTCAGGATCTTGTGAAATTTTTGACTGGTTCCCTCACCCTATACAATACTTCGCATATAGAACACAGGAAACCAGTTAAGTGACATTCACTACAGCGTTTGTTTGGTGTTTGGAGTCAAGCGGTTTCCCTCAAACACTTCTATCCTAATATCAAAGAGTAGATTTTACTTTTTGGATTTGCCTTATTGCAATAAACTTTTGCAGCGAATTAGCAGCACATGTGTGATAATGTTTGCATCGTTATCAAAAGAACGGGACGGTTGGAATACTGTATATAAACATCACGAAAACATGCCTATATAATTTTGATCCCCTTAAACCCCACTTTTATATGGTAAAACTGGGGTTTACAGGGGTATACATTATTTTTCTTATTTTTGCTCAAAAATATAGATTGTGGGTACTCGTTGGAACCGCCTCGTCGAGGTGGTTCCAACGAGTACCCACAATCTATGTTTTAAGCAGAAGTATGAAAAATATCAGAATTTTTTGTCTGAAAATTTTCATTTTACAGCGATGAAAGTTTCAGTATATTTAAATAGGCATGTTTTCGTAATGAACACACACAAACTTACAGAGAGAGAGAGAGAGAGAGAGAGAGAGAGAGAGAGAGAGAGAGAGAGAGAGAGAGAGACAGACAGAGATAGAGAAGGAGATAGATACAGAGAGTCTACATCAGAAATAAATATGTACAGTGAGGTCGTGACAACACAGTGGTAGTGACCGACCGTATCAAGCTAAATCCTCCTTTATTGTAGTCCCTTCCCACTGGCTTTCTATATAAATCTATATAGCGGGCCGTTATCGACCCGTCAGGGTAGCTGACGGGCGGATAACGGCCCGCTGTAGATCTACAAAGAATGCTAGCAGGGTCGGTCATTATGTAGAATTATTCTCTCCGTCTATTAACGCTTACCCTGCTGGGTAAACAATTCATCAGATTACAAATTAAAATTGTGTTACATGTACTTATTTTTGCCCCAAAAAATTGGGTTCGTCATATGCAAAGTGCCTCCTTAGATTTGCATAAAATTTCAAAGCCTATTTATTGGGATAAATAAGATTTGTTTCCTAAATGTCGTCTGCTACAAATTTACCCTACATGCTAAACGTCTGGGATTGATTATTTCACTATACTAAGGTGTATAAACAGTGTGGAATGCCGCACTGCGACAGAGAAAATGAGGTCTAATAAAGGAGATTAAGCAGTGTTAGTGATCAATATTAGACCTATAGTTTGATTCACAGCCGATATTTACACAAACAATAGTTACTATAGCTAACCTTTCAACACTGATTGTTTTCTATACAAACAAAGTATTTCCCAGTTACTAAGTAACGTCATTGTTCACTTATGACGAAATAAGCGTCAGACTTACGTGACGCCATTCAAAATGGCATCCAACAGTTGAAAATGTCACTATATAAATAGTTTGGCGATTTTCTGACATTCGCCAGGAAAGTTTTGAGAAACAGAGGTAAATTAAAAAAAGAAATCTAAATAATGTTTATCATATATATATATATATATATATATATATATATATATATATATATATATATATATATATATATATATATATATATATATATAGATTCTGAAATATATGAGTAAATTCTTATTGTTTGGAGTAGACTCACCTTAAGAAGGGCCTTGGTGTGCCGGAAAGCAAACGGGAAGTTACAAAATTAATTTTGTTTCCCTTAGAGAAAAATCCCAGCATGCATGTTCCCCTTAAAGAAAAATCCCAGCGGGCACACAACGTTGAAGCAACATCGGTTCAATGTTGATTCAACGTCTTGACGTTGAATCAACGTTGAATCGACGTTTCTTCAACGTTGTGTGCCTGCTGGGTTTAAAGGGACAAAATCTGCTGTGTATATCACTTTTCCCTTAATTATTGCAAATAATACTTGTAAGGTTGAACAGACATATAGTCAGTCTACGTTGACATGGCCCGGTCATTAACTCGCACAAAGCTTTGAGCTCTTAATAACACAATAGACACACATATAAGTTATAACAGTTATTTATAAGTGAGTGGACGCTTACAATATGTTACATTATAAACAGACATGGTAGGAAACACTTTTCTTATATTTCACAAAACAGATTTACTAATTTATAATTGCAAAATTATATTTACAATATTTTTATAAGCAGGACACCGTTTATGCATAAACGTACATGTACCCGAGTCGATAAAGTGCAATCTTAAATAATAGTATTATAAATGTGTCCCTTGGGAAAAAAGCCTTTCCTGTTTACATAAAATAATTTAATGACGGACACGACGGTCTTCTGTTCACCATACAATATACATTTAAAGCATAAATGATTTTTTGTTCTTCTTCTTCTTTTTTGTTTCTGTAAACACACAAGTTAATATTATTAGATAATGTGAGGACAGTGTTAAATGGGTCCATGTCATTTGTTATGCAGGCAATGAAGATATATAAACATGCGGGACTGAGAAGAGATTTCAAACTACAAAAAGGCCAGGAGCAATTTGGATAGCTAAGGGTGCAAAGTTTGTACATGCGGAGAATGAAGACTCTATCAGACCGCGCGGAAATGCAGGATGATTTTAATCTTGGTCGGGAACACATGTCAGAAGCAGTATTAAGAATCGGCCAGAATTTCATAGTCGATCATCGGTTTTGTAAAACCGACTGATCATCGATTAATAATCGACTAATTGAAAATATATTTACTCTTAATTTAGCACTCTTCCAGGTACTCATCACGAAAACACGCCTATATAACTTTGACCCCCTCAAATCCCACTTTTATATAGCAAAACTGGGGTTTACAGGGGTATACATCATTTTTCTTATTTTTGCTCGAAAACATAGATTGTGGGTACTCGTTAGAACCGCCTCGCCGAGGCGGTTCTAACGAATACCTACAATCTATGTTTTGAGGAGAAATATGAAAGATATCAGCGTTTTATTATCTGAAACTTTTCAGTTTTTGGAGGTGAAATTTTCTATATATTTGAATAAGCGTGTTTTCGTAATGTTATTTATTGCTCTAGATCAATAAGAAAACATCATATGAATTATTCTTAAAGTTTGACAGTTGCAAGTGAAGCAATACGCTCAAATAGTTTTTTTTTTTTTTTTTTGGTACTAGATTCGCTGCAAAAGAGCAACAGTGCAAAATTATTATCATGTTGTTATTGCACTAGTGCAAATATGATATCACTTTCTGATATAAGTTTTGCACTGTTACAGAAAAGTTGTTTGTAGCGTCAAATTAAATGAAAATACAGATTAAGGAGCAAAGACCAGAGAATATTTAAAGCTATATATTGAAAGGGCTATTGCACTGATACTCTCGGACGCTCGCAAGCTCGCGTCCTTCGATATGCCACCTCGGGACAATATTCAACAATATCAGCGCAATAGCCCTTTTATATAGCTATAAATGATTTGCTCGATTAATTGCTTTATAGACAAAATTCTGTGAATTTGTTTGAATGAGAGCAATTCTAAGAACAGTGCGAAATTAATGTTACAAAAGCGATATCATTTTTGCTCTAGTGCGATATCATAAAACGGTTTCATTCGAAGGCATCCGAATAAACGTGCAATATCAAGTAAGCGCGGCGATATCGTGTAATATCAGTACGCTTGCTCATTGGACTTTCTCGTATGTTTTTAATCATTCAATATTTATAGCTATATATTAATTACGACCACAATACAGATGCAACAAAGAAATTGTAACCGCACAGTGAGAAAACGTACCGTCTGACATGTGCGCCCAACTGAGACTCAAATCAGCCTGCGCATTCAAAGAATTAACGATTCAATGTGATTGCGCCTTTAAAAATAATTTTGAAATCTTAAAACGGTAATAACTTTCTTTGATCAAGTTATGTTATGGCTAGTCTACAGTTATATGAACTCAAATAGATATTTGTTTACTTTTCCGTTCCCTTTTAAATGTAAAATGTTTAAAAAAAATAAGTCAGTTACCTCGTTTTATTGCAGACTGTCCAGCTTACAGAAGAACAAATTGCAGGTAAATATGAAATTGAGCCGTAACTTCAGAAAACGTACCGTCAGACAGGTGCGCCCAGCGAAGATTTTTTTTTATGAGTTGAGTTCAATGGCCAAATCACACTTTTCCTGGACAGGCTTAGCCCTCTAAACCAGTATTTTTTGTATAAAATTTCGCTATTAGCTGATTCTTACCTTTCTTAACCCATTGTAGTCTAGAGACCCCTAAAAGGGTAAATGACAAACAGTGCAGACCCAGATCAGACGCCACCGAATGCGGCGTCTGATCAGGGTCTCCACTGTTTGCAAATAGTTCATATCATTTTTCTCTAGGACTATTTAAATCACAGAGCCTGATATACCTAAAATTGAAATTAGAAGCTTCAAATATATAGTATGGGAGAGTTCATTCAGTTTACAATGGGTAAATCAGCGAAAGTGGGCATTGAACGTAGAAAAAATTGTATTATCAATGTCCGCGAAAATTATATGTCAGAGTAGGGATTTAAACTTGCGACACCTATATTTGTAGTCAGATATGCTACCGACTACAATATGGAACCGCATTCGCGCAGTCTTATCAGAAGCTTCGCCGAGTAAATTTCGGAAAGCCAAGGATGAAAGGTTTCTCATCACGAAAACATGCCTATGTAATTTTAACCCCCTTAAACCCCACATATATAGTAAAACTGGGGTTTACAGGGGTATACATTATTTTTCTTATTTCTGCTCTAAAGCATTGATTGTGGGTACTCATTAGAACCGCCTCGCCGAGGCGGTTCTAACAAGTACTCACAATCTATGTTTGGAGCAGAAATTTGAAAAATATCAGTTTTTTATCTGAAAATTTTCAGTTTTTGGAGGTGAAATTTACTACATATTTGCATAGGCGTGTTTTCGTAATGTCATGCGGAAAACGAAGACTGATCAGACGCTAAGGCTGACTTGTGTCGTCTTTGGGCGCCCATGAAAGTACTTTGAAGGGACATTTTCGCTTGAAGTGGCCCAGTTGTCTTTGTCATACAGAGGCCAGTCTTTTCAAAAAGAACACAGAAAAACATAAATCATTAACAAACAAGACTTCGATATAATATGCAAAGATCTAACGTATAATCGGTATGCACAGTCACACAACTTGGACAGGGTAATGTTGGATGTAATATACGGAATAAACATATATTCCTGACCACGCAAAACATTCAAACTAGATCAACATGTCATGTGAGTAGGGTTTGTGTCGTCCCGTTAACGGAATAAAAAGGACGCCACAGAATTATCACGGAAGGCAAGTGCAAATGGGTGTACAGGGTGTGGGGTCTGATTAGATCAAAAACATTTTAGCAATTCATCACTCTATGCAGCATACACATCAAACATCGCTCTAGAGTTTAGCTCTTTGCATTACGAAAACACGCCTATTCAAATATATAGAAAATTTCACATTCAAAAACTGAAAATTTTCAGATAAAAAACTCTGATACTTTTCATATTTCCGCTCAAAACATAGATTGTGGGTACTCGTTAGAACCGCCTCGACGAGGCGGTTCTAACGAGTACCCACAATCTATGGTTTTGAGCAGAAATAAGAAAGATAATGTATACCCCTGTAAACCCTAGTTTTACTATATAAAAGTGGGGTTTTAGGGGGTCAAAATTATATAGGCATGTTTTTGTGATGTTTAGGATATTCACTGGGATTTTTGGCGCCCAAGTACCAATTCCGAAAAAAAAGGGAAGTCTTTGGCTGCGATTCCATAATCGTCAGTGGAGGTGCGTCATCTGATATATTTGTAACTGGTGACTTGAAGCTCGATATATCAAACCAACACAAACTGTTATTTACAGAAACGAGTCGACCTTCATTAGCTAATTGCTAAACACAATGAGCCGTTAAGTGGGAAAACAAACCTTCTGACATGTGATCCCATCGAAGAGTCAAATGGCTCTTCAATATCCGCATGAAGAAAAAAACTTTGCATCCTTGACTACCAAAATTGCGCATAGTGAGATTCTGATCCTACTGCTCGAATGCAAGGCAGGACAGAATTTTCATCATGAAAACAGGCATATATAATTTTGACCCCCGTAAACCCCATTTTTATATAGTAAAACTAGGGTTTACAGGGGTATACATTGTTTTTCTTATTTCTGCTCCAAATCATAGATTGTGGGTACTCGTTAGAACCGCCTTGCCGAGGTGGTTCCAACGAGTACTCACAATCTATGTTTTGAGCAGAAATATGAAGAATATTAGAGTGTTTTATCTGAAAAGTTTCAATTTTGGAGGTGAAATTTCTATATTTTTGAATAGGAGTGTTTTCGTAATGTGTCGGTCGTTACGGCTCAATTATTACACGCTCTCATCAATCACTGAATTATCAATAGTTTAGTCCTTAATGGATTCACGGGATAGACGCAGAGACAAGTTAACCTTTAACTTTCACAAACGTAAATAGCAGCACAAACATTTTATTATTTTCATTTTATTTTTTTTTTCCACAAAAGAAATATGAACATATGCCACTCAATACATTTGAGCCGCAACGTCAGGAAACGTACCTCCGGACATGTCCGGAGGTACGTTTCCTGACGTTGCGGTCCAATTCCGAGACTTCAGTGGGATAACATTTGCTCAGTCTAATTAGAATCTTCATTGGGCACATTCTGGATACCCCTGCTTGAAAGTTTCTTCATACGGACAACGACGCGCGGACTGATTTGACTCTTCGTTGGACGCGCATGTCTCGCGGTACGTTTTCTCAGATCTAGTGTCACTCAGTGCATATCTGATGTCTCTGCATTTCGACTAGTGATGTAGACGGATAATGATGTTAATTGCTAACAGAATGCACGCATATTTCACTTGTTGACACACTGGAATATATTTATAAGACGGTTCATTATAAGACGGTCTTGGATATAAGGCGGTTTAATGGTAGAACTCAAAAGTGTTGTATCCAAACGATGCTGTTATAGATTACATAGAAAATTGACTATATATGGTCATAAGCTGTACAATTTTGTTTAACCAAACAACAATGTATAGATTATATAAAAAATGACCAGCTTTAATGTCAAGTTTTTCTGGATCAGCCCGGGTAGTTTCTGTCAATAAGGCCTCACCAGTGACCCTCATATATACAGGTATTTTCAAATATCGCAGAGTAGGTTCAATGATCACAAAGAACCAAACAGTTTAAAATACAAAATAGCCATCACGAAAACATGCCTATATAATATTGACCCCCTTAAACCCCACTTTTATATAGTAAAACTGGGGTTTAAAGGGGTATACATTATTTTTCTTATTCTGCTCAAAAACATAGATTGTGGGTACTCGTTAGAACTGTCTCGCCGAGGTGGTTCTAACGAGTACCCAAAATCTATGTTTTGCTCAGAAATATGATAAATATCACAAATTTTTATCTGAAAATTTTCAGGTATTGGCGGTGAAATTTTCTATATATTTTGAATAGGCATGTTTTCGTAATGGAAGTATTTGGAGACGTGTTACGGCCGCCACGCGACACTTACAGCCGCTGTAGTGAAGTTAGATTGTATAAAGAATTATATTAAATTATACCGTTTATCACATTATGATAGCATTAGACTGTTGCGTTTAGTTTTCTTAATAAGGCATATGACATTTACACGATCAAAACCGCAACATGACAAAATGTACCTTCTTATATGTGCGCCCAACTTACACTCAAATCAGACTCGGTCTCGTCAGAACCTTCGTTGTCCACATGAAGAAACTTTGCATCCTTGGCTATCCGAAATGCACCTAGCGAAGATTCTGTTCAATCTACGCGAACGCGTAAGCTGGTCTGAATCTTCGCTGGACGCATATGTCCGAAGATACGTTTCTTGAAGTTGCGCCTACAATTTCAATCTTCGGTAATGGTCCAGTAACGCACTGAATTATTTTACCCTTTTAGAGTTCAAAGAAGGATTCGACACGTTTAATAAGGATGGGAACGGCATTATAAACGCTACAGATGTGGGGGCATTACTGAAGTCAATGGGATACAGTCCGACACATGCCGAACTGCAAAGCTTGCTCAAGGATGTTGATATTGATGGTAATTATAAATCTTTCCGTAGCAAATATAGTGTGCTGAACGCATGCGCGTTTCTGTAATTAAGGGAACGGATACAATTTCAGTGAAGTTTAATCCGTCAAACAGTTTCCGCATCTCTTCTGAAAGGAGGTCTCTAGAGGGACATAGTTAGCAAGTTCTTTCATTTTAAAATAGACCTCTTTTCCAGAGAGACTTTGTCTGCAGGAACGCAAACAGGAAGTAACAAACGATATTGTCTATATAGAGAATAGTTTTTTGTTTTGTTTTGTTTTTTTCAGTGAAAGATCGAATTTGATTTCACCGATTGAACACCAAATATAGTATTTTACGAGTGTCGATAGCCACGAATGCAAATACAAGTTTTGGTGTTTATGAGTGAAATGAAATTCGATCTTACACTGAGAAACAAAATAAGAAGTTTAATTATTGTGAATAAGAGCATAAAAGATACAAAAAATTTATTCACATTAATTAAACCTACTAACTCGTAGATACTTACGTCGGGAAATTAACTTTCTTGTTTAGCGTGTTCAGTGGCATGATATTGGAAATGAACAGAAGGGCGGAAAATAATTTGGCAGGATTGATTGATGCGACGCACCGCCTCCACCCCAACCCCATCCCCTGAAAGTGTATCTGTTCCCATTAAACACATTTGGTATGTAACACGCAGCCTCTGTAATGCCAGTACCAATGTTTGTGTTGATGTTTTACGGCACAGTTAACCCTTTAGGGTCATGTCGAGCGGGGTCAGTTAACCGACCCACACTTTTTCCTGGGTAGACTTAGCTCTCTAAGCGGTTAACCAGTACCTGTGCACATTCTTTCACCAGAATCTGATAACTGCCCTTCTTGAGTCAGCGGAAGGAAGTGAATGACCGTAGAAAATATTTCATGATTAGTCCCCATGAAAAAATGTTGCCGGACCCGGCGGAGATCGAACCCGCGGCCTCACGATCACCAGTCGGACACGCATCCGACTGAGCTACCGCGGCCCGTCACAAGTACATGTACCCATGTGTTTAATGGTTTCTCTGATATTCGGATTTCCCATCGAAACGCGTATACCCTAAATCACAGTTATTTCGGTGACTCTGGCTCTTCTTGATGGGCTTGCATCACGAAAACATACCTATATAATTTTGACCCCCTTAAACCCCAATTTTTATATAGTAAAACTGGGGTTTACAGGGGTATATATTGTTTTTCTTATTTCTGCTCATAAACATAGATTGTGGGTACTCGTTAGAACCGCATCGCCGAGGCGGCTCTAACGAGTCCGCATCGCCGAGGCGGCTCTAACGAGTACCAACAATCTATGTTTTGAGCAGAAATACGAAAAATATCAGAGTTTTTTACCTGAAAAATTGTCGGTTTTTGGAGTTGAATTTTTCTATATATTTAAATAAGCGTGTTTTCGTAATGCTTAACCCATTCAACGCTGAAGACTGGTGCAGATACATGTACCTTTCACGAAAACATGCCTATATAATGCTGACTTCCTTAAATTCCACTTTTATATAATAAAACTGGGGTTCACACAGGTATACATTATTTTACTGATTTCTGCTCAAAGACATAGATTGTGGGCAGCCGTTAGAACCGCCTTGCCGAGGCAGTTCTAACGAGTACCCACAATCTATGTTTTGAGCAAAAATATGAACAACATCAGAATTTGTATCTGCAAATTTTCATTTTGTGCTGATAAAATTTTAAATATATTTGAATAGGCTTGTTTTCATAATGTATGGAAACCATGTAGATCCAGATGAGACGACTCATCATTATTAGCCGTCTTATCAGGATCCACATTGTTTGCAATTCTATTTTGATATTTGAATGACACTCCTTTTTGGAACAATAATTCTGACCAGTTACAAAGACGGAAGAGTCCACATCAGAAACGCGGGGATGAAGGGGCTGAAACAATTCAATACACAAAACTAATTTCCCTCAGTTTTAGCCTTTACCCGATTTTTACGAAGCCGCTCGCCTATTCGTGCCTCTCACCTGTAACTGCTGATGACTGTTGTCATCGTGTTGTAGATGCGCATGAGAACATTACGGAAACACGCCTATTCAAACATACTGCAAATTTTATCACCAAAAAATGAAAATTTTCAGATGAAAAATTCTGATAATTTTCATGTTTCTGCTCAAAACATATATTGTGGGTACTCGTTAGAACCGCTCGACGAGGCGGTTCTAACGAGTACCTACAATCTATGTTTTTGAGCAGAAATAAGAAAAATAATGTATACCCCTGTAAACCCCAGTTTTACTGTATAAAAGTGGGGTTTAAGGGGGTCAAAGTTATATACGCATGTTTTCGTGACGATAACGCAATCGGAGGAAGTATTTAATTTTAAGCCAAATATATCAATCTGAATTCACACATAATATTGATAGTGGGAAACGCCAGTAACTACATTTACGTATTTCTTTATTCAATGACCATTCAATTATCAGCTCAACTCTTTGGAAATAGTAAAGCATTAGGGAAACAACTCCGCAAACAGCGAAAATGGTATTAATGGACACTCTATCACAACATGGCAATATCACCCTAAACATAATCCTCAATGGCGATCTTAATTTACCTCATGAAGCTAATATAGCCATTTTTGAAGCAGTACAGAGGTATATCCAAAGAACGAAAAGATTTTAAGAAAGTTAATCAGTTACACTCGTATCAGTCATTATTTGTACCTGACTAAATGGACTTTAAATAGTGACAGTGATTCGGGGCATACATCGATGACATCACTCGGATCTCTCCTGCACCGCTCACAGTCCCCAGTAACTTCTTACTATATTCATAGTCTTTGTAAATATCTGCTTCATAGGTCTTCATTTCTTTCTCTCCCTCTGCTTTTCTTCATTACATCTTTTGTAATTTGTTTCTCTTTTCTCTTTATATTCTCATTTTATGTTTGCTCATCTCTTCATGTTAAACTTCACAATTATTATTTATTAATAAATTGTTATTACTTGAAGAGGACCACTGGAAACTAACCATTCAGGATTTGCTTGTATACTCATATTTTTGACAATGATCACATCCTAGGAAAGGAACTAAATAAGCTTTCATGCTTTCAGTCTAATCCTGTTGTTGTACTTTTGTATGTGTTGTATATGTAAACATTTTGGAAATAAATACGTTTAAACCAAACAGCAAAAACGTACGCCGAATTTCCACAAGTATTAAGAAAGCCTTGGTGTATTGGTGTACTGGGAAAAATAACATTTTCCCTGTATTATTTTTTTCATTCTGGAAAAAAAAAAGAAATCATGAAATGTAATTTTACAGGTATGCAATGTTCAAGATTTTTGTTTACGACCAAGACCCTAATCGTAGTAGAGTCAGCATATGTATATACTGGAGAAAATTGTCGACTCCTCACAAAAAGACTTATCGAACACTTCAGTAGTATGAAAAAGTTCAAATCAAACTCGTTAACATTACAGTATTTGAATTTAACAAGTGAGGATAATTATTCATGATCAAGCTGCTACTTCAAGAATATATCAAACAAAAAAAAAAAACATCAAAAAGGAACGATTTTTGAGAGCAATGAAAACACTTACAGCATTGACAACAGCAGAAGGGTCCATTTTTCTCTGCTTAGTTAATAACTAAATGATTATGCTTTCGAGATTTTAGCAAAAACAGTTCATGGCACTCACATGGCACTCTGACGTCACAGCGACAATCAATCAATGAGATTTTTAACACTACCAGGAAACTGAGTCGCATAGAGGCAGCGTCACAGCGACAAAAAAAGCAACACTGGTTACCTTGATTTCGTACAAACGGACGACTTGATTTCATTGGTTAACGATAATCACATGGATAACTATCGAAAGAAAATGTTGGTGTCTTTATACTATGGCTCGATTGTAAAGAGTGACCCAAAAAGACCAGCATTAAAACAGTCTGGACAACATTCTATGTTTTCTGTTTTTAACGTATTTTTCGATGTCGGTTTTATGTATAAAAGCACAAAAACATGGGCATCCATTTTACGACGAAGTTCTTCTTAGATTCTGTTACGCATTAGAAATTTACTTATTATTCCATTTATCATTAGAAATTTACTTATTATTCCATTTATTAACGAGGAATCAACTTCATCGATATATGCATGTATATAGACAAAAGATATTTCCTTTCTGCAACAGCATCATACTTTATAATTCATCACGAAAACACACCTATATAATTTTGACCCCCTTAAACCCCACTTTTATATAGTAAAACTGGGGTTTACAGGGGTATACATTAGTTTTCTTATTTCTGCTCAAAAAAATAGATTGTTGGTACTCGTTAGAACCGCCTCGTCGAGGCGGTTCTAACGAGTACCCACAATCTATGTTTTGAGCAGAAATATGAAAAAAAAAATCAGAGTTTTTATCTGAATTTTTTTCAGTTTTTGGAGGTGAAATTTTCTATATATTTGCATAGGCGTGTTTTCGTAATGATTTAATCGCTCATTATTTGCTACACGTATTAATGTAATAACCTATTAGAAATAAATATTTAATTTCAATGAACCAGTTTCGGATCTTAATATGCAGGCAGATACCCTTGAGTAATGAAAATATGAGCATTGTTGCGCTGCGGCTGGTCATATTATCACTGGTAATGTTAAATTCATTTCCGGCCATATCTCCAGATAAGAGAGGGTATACACAAAATATACTCAACAAAATAGTTTAAGTGTATTTGTCGGTTTCCTCTTCCTCTTGGGGTCTGGGAAGGGCTGCGGTTTGTGATTGTGGCACTCCCTGGACTTTTCTCTTACCTTTTCTAGTGCAATTTCCATATATGCAAACTTTAACCGAGTCTTATGGCAAAACCACAAAAGATACGTAAATATTGTTGATTGTTTCCTAAAGTGGAACCCGAAAAGGAGCGTATACAACAACAAATTTTGAAATGAAAATTTTCATTTTAAAATTCGTAAAAGAATGCTACTTTTTATCAAAAAATGAAAAATTGACATTTGAACATGATAAGTAACGTCCTGACTTCAAACTGTGAAGAGATCATAGAGAAAGCCTTAATTTCAATCAAGAAATAAAGGTAAGAGAAAAGTCCAGGGAGTGCCACAATCACAAAACGAAGCCCGTCCCAGACCCCAAGAGGAAGAGGAAACCGACAAATCCAAACAAGCACAAATCGAACAAACGTACGAAAAGCACTAAGATTAGCTCTCTTTTCCCCAAGCGAGGTAATCGCAATACTAAAAGGACTGAAAAACACAAGAACAAAATGACACACGGAAAGACATACAACAAATCGCCTCGTAGAATAAACCACAAAGCAAGAAAGAGTAAGACTAACACCGGGACCACCGCCTTAGAACGGTCAGTAGAGTAAACCACCGGGGGGGGGGGGGGGGGGAAGGGGGGGGGTTAAAGCACTTTTACAGCTAGCCAACTTCACCCTGGGTCCCGATGCCACTCTTAATCACAACCAAAAAAAAAAAAAAAACAGAAAGCAAAATGGGCAGCTGTTGAATGTGACCAAAATGCTAGCATCACAACACAACGAGTTAAACAGAAAGCAAAGTGGGCAGCTGTTGAAGACGGTGACCACAATGATAGCATCACAACACATATAGAAGAAAGAAAAAACAGTACAAAGAGTAGGAACAACACCAGGACCACTGCCCCAGAACGGTCAGTAAAATAAACTACCGGGGGGGGGGGGGTGGGGTGGTGGGGTTTAAAGCACTTTTACAGCTAGCTAACTTCACCCTGGGTCCCGATGCTACTCTTAATACAGAAACACATAAAAATTCGGTTCGCATAAAGGCTCCCAACTCAGTCAAAGCATCAAAGCGAAAACATAAAAATCAAATTAATCACTATAATAAAAAAAGACGAGTACTCATGGCTAATTCTACTGTATGCCAGAGTAAATGAAAACCAATAGTTGAACCACGGCGGGCCAAGCCAAAGACATATCGTCAAGCCCCAACCCACTGGTCAAAGTTTCACGAAGAGGCCGCCATTGAGTCTGAGGCCCGAACCGCCGTCATGCAACCAAAGAGTGAAGCATAGCCATCAACAATGATTGGGTTGACAACTAGGCATGCAGTCTGCCGCATAAACTCACATTTTCCTGCAAATCCACTTTATAGATTATTCACGGTCTATGGATAATCCTCGAAGCAAGTTAAGACTCTTTTTCTGGCCATATGTTACGCCTAAAAAAGCGGAATTCGCAAGATTGTGTTTGGAGTAAATCATTGTTTTGACTAAAATAGAAAATTTCAGATAAATTACAAACAAAAAAAAAAAAAAAAAATCATTTTGGGGTAAAAAGTCATTTTTCAGAAATTCCCATTTTTTCCCAGAATCTTCTAGGCTGACAATGTTCACGCCATTGACACTTCACATTTGAATGTTAATCAAGGGGAAACTGAGACGGGTGACCTTTTAGTTATTTTATTGAGTATCTGTTTCTTATTTCTACAAGGAAACGTATTGTGAGCACTCATTAGATGCGGCTCGGCTATGCGGTTTTAATGAGTACTACAACATATGTTTCCGTGAAGAAAAAAGAAAAATATTATTACTTTAAAGTTGAAAAAGTGCGTTATCTGAAGCTATATTCCCGACTCTGGAATTCGCTCCATTATCTCTAAAGTACTAACATACAGCTTCCCCATCCACACTGACTAAACATCCGGAAGAAATGACTGTAGCCTTTCCTAGATATCGCATTATTTAAACAATTTATAACGGAGACCCCAAACAGGGTAACTGGAATACAGGGCCCAGATTCACAAACCATCGTTAGCTTAACGAGCTCGTTAGAGGTCAAAATGTTAACTGTTCTAGTAAGTATGATATCAAATTCGCAGGTATGTTTTGTTGAAAAAAAAATGTGAGTAGCTTTTGCAAAAGCTACTCATATTTTTTCACCAAAAATATTAGCATATATGCCATATTTAATGATCAAAATTTTAACGATACGTTAACTAACGGCATCGTTAGTTTCGAACAGCTGGGCCCAGATTTTTATATATATATATAAAAACAGTAATAATACAAACGAACCAGACACCATGCTATTGGAAATAGAATGATTAAAAGAGTTGTGGTAGAAGAGTCCACACGACGTACTTAAAATGGATTATTGCATAAAAAGTAGTGCCGCACGTTATCAACATCCGTGCATTAACCGACGAAAAGCCGTGTATTAACAAGGTAATTCACGCGCTGTTAATGCACGGCTACGCAACTTTCAATACGCTCGTACCGGGGCCACAGATTTGAAGCCGTCGCGAGACGTGTACTGCCCGGCCCTAGAATGAGCATAGACCGCGGAAATGGCGTTCGCGAGACATCAATGAAAAGGCGAAACCAAATAGTGCAATATAAAACGCAAAATGTAGCAAATGTTTTCAATTTTTACGCAATAATAGCGATCGAATATTGTTTTTCAACGCATTAACAATCGCCAAGTCCCTTGGGAGACGTTGAAAACCGCGGCCTCCGGCCTCGGTTTTCAACACCTCCCATGGGACCTGGTGGATGTTATTGTGTGAAAAACCATGTTTGATCCCTATATTAATTGTAGCCTGACACGAGCTATATTTTCAACACTTCAGATAATGGAATGATACATTTCCAAGACTTCCTCGGTATCATGGTAAGAACTATGCAAGATGCAGAGCGTGAGCCAGAAATAAGAGACGCATTCCGTGTGTTTGATAAGCATGGCACAGGATATATCAGTGCCGCTGATATGAAACATGTATTGATGACTTTAGGGGAATCAATAGATGTAGACAGAATGATTCGAGAGGCAGATAAAAGTGAAGATGGTAACCTGAATTATGAAGGTATGTATTATACGCCAAAAGTATAAAGCATTAAATCAGTCACACTGTTTTCATGACTTTATTGTTCATACGTGTGTGTTTGACCGCCTTGCACAGGACAAAAAGCGAATCAAGGGTCAATGATAGAAAAAAAAATACTTAAAAAATTCTTATTTAAATTTTGAATTAACCAAAATAGTCTACAACTGGTATATATTTTATTTAATACAATTACTGTTTGTCCCTTTGAAGACACGTCTTAAAACCATCTTGAGATGTAGTACACGAACTCTATCACTAAATACTTGCTACATTTGAAACTAAGAGATGCTAGTCAAAACAATACAAAATAAGTTAACTGTTCTTCGTTTATTTGTTTTAAATGCGTATATGTTTACATTTGCATTTTAGCCACATATATAAGAAAGTACATTAAGGATAATATAATTTTATGGTGCTCAAAAGTTCGCAAACAATTGTTTTCGGAACAACTGAAAACGCTTGGCACTCGCCACAGAAGAAAATACAACATGGATATTCTGTGGCAAATTGAATGTATCTTTGTTAACACAATCACGGTTAATAATTTTCGTTCTCTCTTTAATGACAGGACGGTGGGTCGGTCCTCAGACAAAACGACGTCTCCCTCCTAAATCTGATTCAGTTTGTTGGCGCCTTGCTGTCAATGTCTGTGGTCGGTCAAACGTACTCCTGTTTGTGGCTTTAACTTGTGTTCTGGCTTCAGATCGCAATTAAGCCCTTTGCTTTGTTTGTCACAGGGATTTTGATTACATCTGTTTAACTGTGATGTTCACAGATGAGGAAATAGGACCTTTAGGTAGACGGAAAATATAAAAGTTTTCCTACTGACAGTTCCGGTACGGTTCCTATGCTGCAGTTCTTATTTGTTTGTACGTTGGTGGTTTTATATGTGGCCTTGTGTTAATACTTTATTCCTCATCTCTTTTTCTTTTGGTGCCTGAGGAAGGTTGTGCTTCATGAATGTGGCATTACCTGGGTGCCATCACTTATAATTTTGATTACATTTTCTGTTGCCAATCTCGTACATGAAAAGTAACATAAAGCGAGATCAAATAAACCAACAGACAATATGGGATATAGATGATGCTAGAAAATGTCTAGACTATAAAATAATTGTTTTAAATTATATTCACTTCCCTAACACACTTTCTGTTTACAGCACATGAAGGCAGTTACAGTAACATTCGATGTTAACATTTCAAACGTTCACCCGCTATAGATTTATAAAGAATGCTATCTGGGATAAGCGCTATAATTATATCTACTTAGGGCAGTTTCATTGAACAGTAGTGAATATATAACAATTAGTTTAATATATATTTTTTTTTTAATTTTAACCCGGACATTCCGCTTTAACCTTTATGCATAACCTTTAGCATTATTATGCTCAGTTCGTTTCCGGGATAAATTATATAAATGCGCATGTGCCTAGAATCCGTATAGATTTGTGTAAATGATAATACCATACCCTCGATTCGAATCTTATATAAAGAAAGGTTTACATTTTGTCTGATTTAACTGCTTGCATCACTTGATAAGAATGTAAGGTTTATACACTCTCATGTTTTGAGACATATTTACGACATGTTAATTTTCTTTTGCAGAGATCGTGAAGATGTTGTCATAATACTGAAGCGTTTTGAAACGTTATATCTTGAAGTTTAGTTGCATCTTGAAATTAATACATGCGTTCCTTTAATTACTGGAGAGAATCTACACTTCGAAGCTGATAGCCATTTCCCTGGAAATAGGGGTTTTATTAACTTTACCATCATTCTGCTTTTGTGTCGGTTCTTTCACACATACCTCACTTTGTTTTATAGAACAGCTGAAGAGGTACATACTTCTTCCAAATGAAATTAAACATGAAGAAATGATCCTTTTATCTGATGTAAACAGAAAAGGCAACTTCAAATAAAGCAATACTATAATCAATACGCTTATAGTATTGCTTTATTTGCTTTATTTACAAGTCGATATATTACGCATTACCAAATTATTTTGTGACTGGGAAATGAAAGTCAGCCTTAGACTGTGTGAATATGCAGGATGAACTGGTTTGGTTTGGTTTGCCTCCATGATATTCAAGGGTCATTTTGGTACGTTGTGAATCAAATAGATTCAGGTCCAAATACGTTTTAGAAGAATTTAGCTGTAAATCGGAAATGGTGACTACATGGGAAACATAATAATTTGGGCCCAGTTGTTCAAAACAAACGATGTCGTTAGTTAATGTATTGTTAAAACTTTGATCATTAAATATGGCATATACGCTAATATGTTTGCTGAAAAATGTAAGAAGCGTTTGCATTTGCAAAAGCTACTCACATTTGTTCAGCAAAAAATTCTGTGAATTAGATATCGTACGTACTAGAACAGTTAACATTTTGACCACTAACGAACTCGTTAAGCTAACGATGCTTTGAACAACGGGGACCAGTACTTCGTCCAAACTTTTGTCTCAATCAAGGAGAATGGATACCGTCCAGAGCTGACAAAATGTGTCAAATGTGTTTTGTCCGTTTCTGAAAAGGGGGCTACTCTGAAAGAAAAGAGTGTGCTCCAGACGGGAGCAAATTCGTTTCGTATAAAGTAGAACCATTTAGAAGACATTGGTGTATAGGAAAGCAAAACGGAAACCACAAAACTGTCTCCTTTGTACAAAATGACTGAGAACCTGTCAGTTATATCCATTCACCTCCAGATACAAACTTACTCTCAATATAAACCAGATAATTAAAAAGTGAGCATGGCGTAATCTGTTCAGTATATCTGATACAATAAAAGAAGGATTTATCGCATTGAGAAAAAAAAGAAGAATCCAGGTCAGCCTCATATTCGTGCATTCTGACTGAAGCTTTAATTTACGTCTACTATATAGCTATGGAATTTTATATTTTTCTCTTTTGCTGGAAACTTATATCAGAATTCTTGCTAACAAAACAGATGCATGTCTCGGCACGACCGCCTTTATTCTAGATGAATGGTAATAAGATAGTTAATGAGATTTTAATCCTTTTTCAATCTAACAATCGTCCCTTTGATATGTTTAATACGATATAGTCTTATTATTTAACACACAATATTCTTTAACTTCTTGAATTGTCATTTAAGAGGCGAAACATCGAGCCTGAAAAATAATTAACTTGCTAATGGGATTCTTACAATGTTGTCATATTTTAGTGACCCATTGTACATTGAAAGTAATAGTTCTTAACAAGATTTTAATTTGTTTAAATTGTGACGAATGTTCTTTAGATATGCAGACGCACTGTTGTTCCTTCAAACATTCTTATGTTTGTTTGAGTGACCAGTTGGAATTAAAAGAAATAATACGTCTGATGGTATTTTAATATTGTTTAACATTTACGATTGTCCTTTTTCAATTTATCGAAATTATGTCATTCTCGCAAAACACTTGTAAACAGAACATATGCATCTTTAGAACATTCTCTTTTCATGGATTTAGTTGCAGCTAAGATGACTTTTTCAGTGTCAAGTATTGCCTTTATACAAATGAACAAGTGGATTTTAATGTTAGTTTTAGAAATAACATCTGCGGTGCACTTGGTCTTCTATGCTTTATATTTTGTATTTTGGTCACACTCATTGCAAACTGACTGTATCTTGTATTCTGATATAGTTCTTTGTCATGATTTAGCCTTTGTGGTCCCGGTGTTAGTCTTACTCTTTGTTAATTTGTATTTTATTCTACGAGGCGATTTGTTGTATGTTTTTCCGTGTGTCATTTTGTTCTTGTGTTTTTCAGTCCTTTTAGTATTGCGATTACCTCGCTTGGGGAAGAGAGAGCTGATCTTAGTGCTTTTCGTACGTTTGTTCGGTTTGTGCTTGTTTAGATTTGTCGGTTTCCGCTTCCTCTTGGGGTCTGGGAAGGGCTTCGTTTTGTGATTGTGGCACTCCCTGGACTTTTCTCTTACCTTTTTTGATAAATGAATGACATCTATATTAGGAGATAAGTATTAACTCTCTCCCCCTCTCGGAGGTAGAGCTAATGATTAGATTTGGAAGTTTCTGATGTTGTTCAGTTCGATGTTGTTTGAGACAAAACTCAGTGCGTAGTTTGGACCGTTTATAAGGTTTGTGCAGCATTTCATGGCCTTATGGTGCGTCGGTTGGACTTGGTTTGCTTTTTATTATAATTTGAAATTATTCAGCAGCAGACTGAGAGAAGTTTCTAGGAAGTTGTGTGAACTGAAATAAAAGAATCATCTGAATATTTTGAGCTTGAGATCTGGATATTATAGATAAATACGCGAAACGCTAGCATTGTATTGAAGGGCTTGGCATGCCTAGTTGTCAACCATATCATTGTTGATGGCTATGCTCCACTCTTTAATTGCACGGTTCGGGCCTCAGACTCAATGACGGCCTCTTCGTAAAACTTAAACCAGTGGGTTGGGGCTTGACGATATGTCTTTGGCTTGGCCCGCCGTGGTTCAACTATTGGTTTTCATTTACTCTGACATACAGTAGAATTAGCCGTGAGTACTCGTCTTTGTTTATTATAGTGATTAATTTCATTTTTATGTTTTCGCTTTGATGCATTGACTGAGTTGGGAGCCTTTATGCGAACCGAACTTTAATGTGTTTTTGTATTAAGAGTAGCATCGGGACCCAGGGTGAAGTTAGCTAGCTGTAAAAGTGCTTTAAACACCCCGATGGTTTACTCTACTGACCGTTCTAAAGCGGTGGTCCCAGTGTTAGTCTTAATCTTTGTTGCTTTGGGGTTTATTCTACGAGGCGATTTGTTGTATGTCTTTCCGTGTGTCATTTTGTTCTTGTGTTTTTCAGTCCTTTTCTCTTACCTTCTTTCGGAACATTATAGTTGTACATATACATGTACATATTCATAATATAGCAATGCGATGATGTCCATCATTGCTAAAAATCTAAGAAATGTATAAAACCGCCATATAGTCGAGGAATAAACTTGGAAATCTTAAACGTATCAGTTGGACAGTTCCAGGTCAAATGAAGTTAATTGAAAAAAAGGTAGCATTTGATTACAAGATCATTGAATAGAAAGGAAGGCAATGATCAGAAATCGATACAAATACCTAGCACCTTCCGTTCAAAGAAAACGTAAGAGAAAAGTCCAGGGTGTGCCACAATCACAAAACGAAGCCCTTCCCAGACCCCAAGAGGAAGAGGAAACCGACAAATCCAAACAAGCACAAATCGAACAAACGTACGAAAAGCATTAAGATCAGCTCTCTCTTCCCCAAGCGAGATAATCGCAATACTAAAAGGACTGAAAAACACAAGAACAAAATGACACATGGAAAGACATACAACAAATCGCCTCGTAGAATAAACCACAAAGCAACAAAGAATAAGATTAACACCGGGACCATCGCCTTAGAATGGTCAGTAGAGTAAACCACCGGGGGGTTTAAAGCACTTTTACAGCTAGCTAACTTCACCCTGGGTCCCGATGCTACTCTTAATACAGAAACACATAAAAATTTGGTTCGCATAAAGGCTCCCAAGACACCAAAGGAAAAGAAGGACGCACTAAAAGTAACGGCGCGACAATCAAAATACTACAAGCAGAAAACCTAAAAGGAAAGTTTCTTCCCCGAAAAAATGGCCAAACGGCTATTCAAAATAAAAAAAAAATCACCAAGCCGTTCATGCGAAAAAAAAGGTAAGAGAAAAGTCCAGGGAGTGCCACAATCACAAACCGCAGCCCTTCGCAGACAGTGGTATTCAATCAATTTTTCGTATAGCATATAAAGTATCTTTTAAACCCTTTAAACTCTAATCGCAACAATAGCAGACATCATATTGGAATATATTTTTATTTTTTTGATCGAAAACACGGCTTGATCTTTCACTTTACAATGAAAGATATAGTAAACCACAGCAGAATTAAACTGATCATATAAAGATATAGTAAACCACAGCAGAAGCTGGGTCAGTAAATATATTACTCGGGCTGGGGGAGGTGGGGGAGCTTAAATCGATTTTACGTGGCCACAACCATCGCACTCAGTTCTGCCATGGTATACACAAAAGGTAAGAGAAAAGTCCAGGGAATGCCACATTCACAAGTCGCAGCCCTTCCCAGACACCCAGAGGAAGGGGAAATAGACAAAACCAAACAAACGCAAATCAAAGAAACGTACGAAAACACTAACATTAGCATTCTCTTACCCCAAGCGAGGTAATGGCAATGCTAAAAGGACTGAAAAACACAAGAACAAAATAGCACAAGGCAAAACTAAAAACAAATCGCCTCGTAGAATGAACCACAAAGCAACAAGAAGTAAGACTAACACTGGGACCACCCAGCTAGCATTCTACGTAAATCTACATCGGGCCGTTATCGGCCCGTCAGCTACCCTGACGGGCCGATGACGGCCCGATATAGATTTACGTAGAATGCTGACTGGGAAAGCCTTAGAACGGTCAGTAGAATCATGTGTTCAGTCCGAGTAAATGGTTCCTAACTCATCAGTGCAACATCTCCGAGAACATAAAAATCAAAAAAGATACAGAAATGAAACAACGATGAGGACGCGACAGAAAGAAATCTCTGAAATGCTGAAGTAAAAGAAAATCAATAATAAGACTCCGGTTTGCTCGACTAGGGCCAGACATCAGGCACCAACCGACACTTAAAATTCATATACCATGTTTAACTAAAGGATTATGATAAGGATTTATAACACATGTCCAAAAACTAAAAACATAATGCATTTTACCACCCATTGATGTATCTAAAATATGCTGGATGCATGTAAATAGTGTACACTCTGATCACACACCGTCTGATCTGGCTCCACACCGTTTGCTCAGAACTGTCGTCCAAATACTTAGTTTAAAACGGTCCTACAGACTATATTGAAAAAATGGACCTTTTCGCTTTGCGCGTACGTGTTTCATGCACAGTGATATATTATAAAAGAGAACAGACGTAGGCCATTCAATGCGTTGAATTAAACAGATCTGAATTGAAAAACTGATTTATGAGGTACAAAACTGCAGGGCCGTAATGCAAACATATAGGTGTTTCACGCTAGTGTATATATTGTATATCCTTAGAGACAAAACAATGAAAACGCAATAAACAAATGCATAACCAAGTGGTATTAAATCAATTTTTCGTATAGCATATAAAGTAACTTTTAAACCCTTTAAACTCTAATCGCAACAATAGCAGACATCATATTGGAATATATCCTTGATCGAAACTACGGCTTGATCTTTCATTTTAATTTTAGACTGAAATCTATTACGAATCTGCTTGGAAGGTCTATGTAGTACGAATATCATAAAAGGAAGATTTATCCAGGATTGGGTTGTAAATAAATAGTATATAAAACAGGTAAGAGAAAAGTCCAGGGAGTGCAACAATCACAAACCGCAGGCCTTCAATAAATAGTATATAAAACCAACATAATGAATCATATTTAACAGAAAAAAAAAAGGTTTTTTAAGAAATAGCCCTTGAGAGCAGTCACCAAATACACATATATACACACACATGAATATTGCTAAAGTGTCCGAATCGTATATGCCAGCCAAGTCAGTTTCGGCCGGTTAGGCCACAAAAGTGATCCTGATATAAATTTTCAAAAATCACGGATGGAGCTTAATAATTACAGAAGACTAAAATATATTAACTACATTATAGTGACTAAGTGGAGACGTTTTACCGCGGGCCCACGGCACTAGCATCGCATTACGACAACATGCCTATTCAAATATACTGTAAAGTTAACCACCCAAAAAAATGAAAAAAATAAAAAAAACTTCTGAAAGTTTTCATATTTTTGCTCAAAATATAGATTGTGGGTACTCGTAAGAACCGCCTCGTCAATCTATGTATTTTTAGCAAAATCAGAAAAAATAATGTATAACTCTGTAAACCCCAGTTTTACTAAATAAAAGTCGGTTTTAAGGGGGTCAAAATTATATAGACACGTTGTCGTGATGAACAAATAGTCTAAAAGCAATGGCAGTTGAAAGCAATATACACACACAAACACACATTATGTACATATACATAAAAAATAACAACGAATAAGTGTCGCCGTTTTCCGATATAGTTTAGTAAATCAATGACCCTAATATACAAAGTACAGTTTCAAAAGATACCGGAATGGATAAATAATCACAAAATACCAGTAAATATGAACTGAAAGATGCACTGGGAGATGTTAAATTACGTCACATGGCACTACATGTAGCACCAGCTGTAGTAAAGATTAAAAACAATCCTTGATATTACTGCTAAGTTTGCAATGAATATTAAAGAAAAGCAAGACAGACTTCCTACGTTATATTGGTTACCGAAACTTCATAAACGACCTTATAAAGCACGTTTCATTGCTAATTCTAGTTCATGTGCGACTACTAATTTGTCCAAACTGCTAACTTCATGCCTTACTGCTGTTAAAAAAACATTGGATTAGATACTATGATACTGTTTACGAAAGGGACGGAATTAACTATTTTTGGTCAATTAAAAAGTCTAATGATGTTCTCAATAAATTTAAATCTAAAATCTTTCAGGCTTCCAAATTGTCTACATATGATTTTTCTACACTGTATACTACGTTACCTCATCATCATATAAAAGATAAACTTATTGACTTAATTAACCGAACGTTTATTCTGGAGAATACCCAATATTTTGCCTGCAACGAAGAATATGCTTTTTTCACTTCTGATGTATATAATAATCACAATTTATGGTCGTGTCAAAAATTGTGATGCCCTTGTTTATCTTTTGGATAATATTTTTATTAGATTTGGAACTAAACTTTTTAGGCAAAATATTGGTATTCCGATGGGAACTAATTGTGCTCCTCTTGTTGCAGATTTGTTTCGTTTTGTTATGAGAGAGATTTCATGAAGTCTCTCTCACGTGAAAATCAGGCTGACATTATTGAGGCTTTCAATTCAACTTCAAGATACCTTGATGATTTATTAAATGTTGACAATATTTACTTTGACCAAATGGTGGACCGGATATACCCTACGGAACTCCAATTAAATAGAGCAAATTCTTCCGATACCGAGGCACCTTTTTTGGATTTGAATCTATGTATTTCTAATGGTACGGTTTCCACCAAAATTTATGATAAACGGAACGATTTTGATTTTGATATAGTCAATTTCCCTTTTCTGGATGGCGATGTCCCCCGGCGTACCTCATATTGGGTTATACATAAATTAGATTCGCCAGAGCTTCTTCAAATCTTAATGACTTTAACTTCCGTAATAAAGCCCTTACTGCCAAAATTCTTAGGCAGGACTATCGTTATTTTAAACTTCGTAAGGCGTTTTCGAAATTTTATCGCAGACACAGTGCCTTGTTAGAAAAATATAGCGTCAGTCTGAAAACACTTCTGCAAAAAGGTATATCGGAACCAGAACTTTTACGGTGACTTAGTGTACAGATTTAGAAAAATTGTAGGTATATCTAACTTTTACGAGCAATTCAGAAAACTTATTTACCGTTATAAAAGAGTTGGCTATAGCCTGGATATTATGCGGCAGACTGCATGCCTAGTTGTCAACCAAGTCATTGTTGATGGCTATGCTTCACTCTTTAATTGCACGACGGCGGTTCGGGCCTCATACTCAATGACGATCTCTTCGTAAAACTTTAACAAGTGGGTTGGGGCTTGACGATATGTCTTTGGCGTGGCCCGCTGTGGTTCAACTATTGGTTTTCATTTACTCTGGCATACAGTAGAACTAGCCATGAGTACTCGTCTTTGTTTATTATAGTGATTAATTTGATTTTTGTGTTTTCGCTTTGATGCATTGACTGAGTTGGGAGCCTTTATGCGAACGGAATGTTTATGTATTTCTGTATTAAGAGTAGCATCGGGACCTAGGGTGAAGTTAGCTAGCTGTAAAAGTGCTTTAAACCCCACGGTGGTTTACTCTACTGACCGTTCTAAGGCGGTGGTCCCGGTGTTAAACTTACTCTTTGTTGCTTTGTGGTTTATTCTACGAGGCGATTTGTTGTATGTCTTTCCATGTGTCATATTGTTCTTGTGATTTTAGTCCTTTTAATATTGCGATTACCTCGCTTGGGGAAGAAAGAGCTAATCTTAGTGCTTTTCGTACGTTTGTTCGATTTGTGCTTGTACGGATTTGTCGGTTTCCTCTTCCTCTTGGGGTCTGGGAAGGGCTGCGGTTTGTGATTGTGGCACTCCCTGGACTTTTCTCTTACCCTTTTTTGAAGAAATTACTCTTGAGAGCTGAACTTGGAATCAAAATTAAGCCTGTAGGCACACAATATCTACTTTACGAACTCGCCACAAATATGGTTGTACCATAATGCAGACCTTGTGCCTTGTTTAAGACAGATTCAACATACTTTAAATGGTTAACGCACTGATATTGATGATTTTTTACCCTAGTTTGGATATCAAAGGACGCGAGTTTGCGTGTGCCTTTGATATCGCAGCAAACGGCAATATTCGCCAATATCAGTGCAATAATATAGGGAATATTCTATGCATTAACATTTTCCGGGTACCGAGGAAGCTGTTTGAACACGAGGCCGCTCGGCCGAGTGTTCAAAATATCTTCCGAGGGACCTGACAAATGTTATTGCAATGAAATAACCATGGATGATCGTTGTTCTTGCATAAATTACGATTCCAACGGCAAACTGTGACGAAAAACGCACCAAAGCTCATGTAAACTCCACATAAACTATTCAAATGCGACGGCAAACCAACATGGCGGCTATTTTAGAATGTTGTTTACAATGACGCTAGTTGCGCAATGACACTCTGACGTCATCATAAAATTCTAAAATGCTACGTTCAGGGCGATAACGTTACGCATATTTTAACCAGTCAATATTTGTAGCTATATGACAATTACACTTACGGACAAAGAATGTATCTTCGTACAGCATTCCGGCTCTTACTAATTGACTAAATGTGAAAACAGAGATATTATGAGCCAAATGTTCATACAGGTATACATGAAATTCACAGCAGAAACCCCTACGCCTTTTCAGTCGTATTGATATTAACATATCGCTTATAATATGTATCTAATAATTATGTAAGCTACCAGCGAAGGACATGATTAGAGAGTCAGTTCTGATCCTCTGTTGTCCCTACACATCGCAAAAATGATACTTCTTCATAAGCCGAAGGCCAAATCGGCCTCGTCATGCGAAAACCTGTCTTAGAGCATATGCGGTCAGCATCCGCACAGTCTGATCAGAGCCTTCACTGTCCGCAGGATCATTGGATACTATAGAATGTACAAATGGAGAGCAAAGGCCCGAGTAGTGCTTTGCGCATATGCCAGAATGATGTGAATCCGCATATTTTGCTCACGCTCGAAGGCGCTTTTTCGCTTGGCACGGCCCTCATGTCATAAAAGTCTGGCTAATTTATTGTATTTGTACTGTTTGTACTTTCAATGAATTGTTTTCTAATAATAGTAAATTGCAGGGAGTGCATTACATGACGATTGTTAAAAGAGGAAATATTCAGATGTGTTTGAAATAATTCCATAATTCTGTCGATATTCGAGCCGCAACATGAGAAAATGTACCTTATGATATGTGCACCCAACAAAGACTCAAATCAGCCTGTGCATCTGCGCAGTCTAATCAGAGTCTTCGTTCTCCACATGTAGAAACTTTGCGTCCTTGGCTATACAAAACGCTCCCAGTGAAGATGCTGAATACACTGTGCGAATGCGCAAGCTGATCTGAATCTTCACTGGGCGCACATGTCTGAAGGCACGTTTTCTGAGGCTGCGGTTCAATTTATTTCATACAAGAGACGTACAAAGAAAAGTTCTACAAACTAAAAGCTTCATATAAAGCATCAATACCCTCTCTTCTTATTGGCCCGTTTATGGAACCATCAAAATGTGGTTACGTGTACACATACAATTCGTTTACACAACGAGTTTATTAGCGTGCATCAAGACGCCGAACCTGCTTAGACGGTTCAGGAAGCTGCTCGCAATTCCCGTTGGATGCAAATATAAACCGATGAGTGTTTGCTGATCATCGCGTGGTATGGTATTGGCTTATTTAACATTGAGTTTTCGGAGCTCCCCGTGTGACGTAGTGGTCGGTAGATATTCGTCTGTCTTGTCCGACCAAGGATGGTCGTTGTCTACCGGCTTTGCTGCGGCGGACTAGGGACGTTGTGATCAGCGGTTTCGTTTGGCTGGAAAATATTGGTACATCTATAACTTTTTGTTTGTTCTTGCCATATCAACGTAGTGTGTCGCATGTTTTTATTTCCTCATGATACCATGTATAATGGATTGTGCGAATAAAGATACATCGATATTGATATTGATATTGATTAGTCAATCCTCCCGAAAGCATGCCAATGTAATGGTTTGTTATATACACTGGATACAGTGTATACTTGGTCACATAGTGGATTGTAGAATGCTTTCTCAGCCAAAAGTCGTCGGAACCACTTATTAAATCAGACGTATGTTTATATCACCGCCGAAATGGTTTAGAGAAATTAAAGTAAATGCTTTCTGCCTTAATTTACAAGGGAAATAACATTTTCTGACTTCCTGTTTGCCTGACAACCCAGTCCCGTCTGAAAATAGGTCTATTCTCCCGCCCCCACTTCCCCCCATCCGCCCCACCATGCGCGAGTGAGCACACTCTCCTGTTTAGATAAGACTCATTTTCAGAACTAAGGAAAATACATACTTTGAACAGTGCTACCGCCCCTATATCCATTCTATTCAAAGAGCAACACGCTCAAGATTTGAGTTTGACAATACCCGTTAGAAAACTTTTTATCTGTATCTCTGTATTGCAGTGTGGATTATAAAAAACTGGTTTGAATTGACACAGTTTCTGTTCTCCCAGTTCCAATAAAGCAGTTCTCTCAGTTCCAATAAAGCAGGAACTACGATGGAAGGTCAGAATTCAAAAGGAATCCCTTTTTTTTCTCATTGTAAGTAGGGCTAAAATATCTGAGCAGTGTCCTGTTAAAACTATAAACGTGAAGGAAAACAAAATTTAGATTACCTTTTCATTGTCATCTTTTAATTTAATCATGTGCCAATGTAAACGTAAAGTAAAATCATACCTGTTTATTCTATTTATACTGACTCAAAACAGAAACGCAACACTGCTAAACGGCAAAAGAAGCGAGGACTACTGCCTAATAGTTGTTAAAACGGACCAACGTTGTGTGTAAAACGTGTATGTTAAACATATCTTCAGCGTATATGTGAATTGTTTATTCTTCATTGTTTATTATACATGCAAGCCATTGTAAACCAACACGGAACTGGACACTGCACAAAATGAGACTATGTAACGCCACCATTTTATTGTCAAGTTGACACTGAAGAATTGTCTAACGATATGCATTTTTTATGCCACCATTTTATTGTCAAGTTGACACTGAAGAATTGTCTAACGATATGCATTTTTTATGTGACAATTAAAGAACAAAAGAGAGCATGTGAAGTCATTTTTTTTATTTTTCGTCTATAAAACAATCGAAAAAAGGACGGGTATTTATGTTATGTTGCGTTGCAGTTCATAAGTGTTACTTTTTTGTGGTCAGAATATGTAACCGAGGAAACTATATTTGTATACACGTATATCCAGAACGAAAAAGCGCAGCCAGGGCCCAGTTATTCAAAGCTAACGATGTCGTTAGTTAAAAATTCGCTAAAATTTACATCGAGTGATACGCAAATATGCTGAAATTTTTTGCTGAAAATGAAAAAATGTGAGGCGCTTTCGCAGTGCAAAAGCTACTCACATTTTTTCAGTAAAAAAATATCAGAATATTGTATATTGAATCCGCTAAAACAGTTAACGAAATAACCCTTAACGAGCTTGTTAAGCTAACGACGCTTTGAACAACTGGGCCCAGGTAGGAGTAAAGCAGCTTTTTGTATAACATATAAAGTATCTTCTTTATCCTTAAAATGCTACAACAGCAGACAACAGTTTGGAAAAAATGTTTAGTTTCTTGATAGAAAATATAGTTTGATATTTCATCTTAAATCGTCTTGGGCAGACAATTCACATGAAATAGCAGGCTTTATTTTCTCTGAAAAAAAAAGAAATTATTAGCTTGACGTCTACTACAATTCTGCTTGGCAGGCCATGCAGAGCAAAATGATAACAGGAAGATTAATCAGTGTATTTATAAAGTTAGTTTTCAGAAAGGATCGTTTTGTAAATAAATTGATCGATTAAACGAGAAAGAGGTGGTCCCAGTGTTAGTCTTACTCTTTGTTGCTTTTTTGTTTATTCTACGAGGTGATTTGTTTTGTGTATTACTTTGTGGTATTTCGTTCTTGTGTTTTTCAGTCCTTTTAGCATTGCGATTACCTCGCTTGGGGAAGAGAGAGCTAATCTTAGTGTTTTACGTATCTTTGTTCGATTTGGCACTCCCTGGACTTTTCTCTTACTTTTTTTACACAGTAAATTGAAGTTTGATCAAGAATCATATACCATAAATACCTTAAAGGGTTCACATAGAGTACGAGTCACGTGATCAATTGAAGGTCATTCTTTAGCGCCCTGTACCTCGACAAAGAAAACCCATTAGACACGGGCTGGGTGCATTTGGTAGGTATTTGAACGCTGAGGGTATTTATGGTATATAAACTCTTGATCAAACTTCAACTTGCTGTGTAACTTTCGTTGAATCTATCAATTTCATTTCCCATAAATACCCTCATGGTCCCCATAGAGATTTTAGTGTTGCTAAGTTCAAGTAACACTTGCTAAAACAAATACTTCCTAGTTTAAACAAACTTCAAAAATAACTTATGATGTAAATCATGAAATGTCAATTATAGCATTTATTCCTTGATATCCTAGGCTGTATCAGATGATCTAGACATACTCATCTGGTCCAGAATTCCATAGTTTTCTGTCGTTTGTTTGTTTGTGTTGAGGTTTTACGGCCCAGTCAACCCAATTGGGTCATGTCGAGCGCGGTCAATTTACTGGGCAGGCTTAGTCCTCTAAGCGGTTAACCAGTATGGTGCACATTCTTTCGCCAGAAACTGACAACTGAGTTTTCTGTCGTAAATTCCAGTATTCTCTCCTACATATACAGGGTGTTTCAAAATATCTGATACCATTTGAACATTTAATAACTTTTTTATACATCAATATTTTTTATAACATTTTATACCAATTTTTTCTGCAGAAATTAAAGTTTTATGTGGTATGATGGATAGTGTACTCACTTTACACAACGTTTTGCTGGCTGACAGTTATTTTTTATACGATATGTTCCAAATGACGTCCGTTTTGAGTAACCACAATGTCAAGTCGACTTTTAAAGTTTTGAATAACATTTGAACACATTTCAGATGAGATAGCTCTCATCTCTCGTCGAATTGCAGATTTTAGCTCGACAAGCGTTTCAGGCTTTGGTGTACATACCTTCTCTTTTAATATCCCCACAGGAAAAAGTCTAACGGAGAATGGGGTGGCCATACTTTCTCTGTTTTAAATGAGATAAAGCGATCTCCGAAGGTTTCCTCTAGCCATGAAAGAACGACTCGCGCGGTGTGTGGGGCTGCTCCATCCTGTTGAAACCATACATCGGCTTTATGTACTCTCTTCCATTGTAAAGCTGGCAAGAATTTGTTCTTTAATAGTTTCAGATACCGGTCACTATTCACTGTTTGTGTCTCTCCCTTCGCTTCAAAAAAGAATGGCCCATTGATTCTACTAGAACTTAACGCAGCCCACACAGTAACCTTTTCATCGTGTAAAGGATTTTCATGATAGAAGTTTGGTTTTCTTTACCCTAAAACCGACAGTTCTGTTTATTGACAACAGCATTTAAATGAAAATGAGACTCGTCAGAAAACCAGATGCGGTCCACAATATTCAAACGGTATTTCATCTACGTAGCGAAATCAAGTCGACTTTCAATGTCCGATTGCTTAAGATGTTGCATTACATAAATTGTATATGGGAACAATTTCAAATCAAACTGCAATAATCTGTACACACCTGAAAAGCTGCATTCATTTGTGATGTCGCCAAGCACTCTCCTGGCAGATTTTTGTGGAGTTTCTGCCATAAGTCGCCGAACCTCTTCGACGTTTTCAGCACTTCTGTCTGACTTTGGCAATCCAGGATTACTGTGCCTTCTGTCTTCAACGTTTCACAACTCTGCAAACTTGTAATTTACTAAGTTTATCCTCCCCAGGGTATCGTTTCTGCATCATTCGAATAACTGATATTGGCAAGAGGCTTTCAAAATACAACTGAACAATTTCAGCAGTTTTTTGCCCGAATATCTCCATCTTGGAAAACAAGCACGTTCTGATGACGTCACAAACAACGTCATGACGTCGATATGTTTCCCGGAAAATGTACAGAATAAAACTTTGAACCTTACTAAAACTTTTGGTGTATAACATGTCAGGATACTATTGGTGGAACAAATTCTTTAGAAAATTAGAATGGTATCAGAAATTTTGAAACCCTGTACATGTACGTACGTACAACTGTCATTTGAAATATACGTTCAATATATACATGTACACCAAAAATATACGCATCATTTTTGTGAAACAGCAGTTTAAAATTTCGACCCCTCTTTCACTTGTTTGTTGTATAATCTTATAAATGCACTTTCCTGCGCCCAGCCCGCTGCATTCATGATACTTTGCAAAGGTACCCTCTTTAGGTTTGCCGCTGACAAAGCAGCTGCCCTCGTACTGTAAGGTAAACTCCCCGGTGGTTTATTCTACTGACCGTTCTAAGGCGGTGGTCCCGGTGTTAGTCTTACGCTTTGTTGCTTTTTGGTTTATTCTACGAGGCGATTTGTTTTATGTCCTACCTTGTGTTAAATTGATCTTGTGTTCTTCAGTCCTTTTAGCATTGCGATTATCTCGTTTGGGGAAGAGAGAGTTAATCTTAGTGCTTTTCGTGCGTTTGTTCAATTTGCGCTTGTTTGGTTTTGTCTGTTTCCTCTTCCTCTTAGTGTCTGGGAAGGACTGCGGTTTGTGATTGTGGCACTCCCTGGACTTTCCTCTTACTTTTTTTTTAAACTGATCAATGTTAAAACCTGCTCCTTAACCAAACGAGAAATAGTCGCTCGGGCAACACCTTGAAAAAGGGACTGTGCAACAATATCAAGTCTCTTTTCAGAGTCAATTAAACCTGTCGTTATGCTTATACACAACTGTAATAAATCCGCAATACATAACAATTTGTTCTGTGAGAATTATTGGAGAATAATGTTTTTCTGATGTACTCCATCTCTCGTATGTATCAAAATCTCAAAATAAAAAATATTTCTATGTAGTTTGATTGAAACACAAGATCCTCAACCTTAAGTTAGTATATACTTTTCCCTCTCTGGCCCGTAAGTAGCGATAACAACATACACATTATTATTTTGAAAGCCGCATTAACCTAAGATCGCGCCAAGCCTAGCTTTGTATTTTGATATCATATCTGGATTCCAAACTGATCCATATTTTGGCACAGCTGGTCTTTTGTTGAACACCCCTCTCATAACTTTCTTGGCCAAAACACTATTTCCAATGTTTATACTACCTTAAGAATAAATACTTAAATGTTCCTCATTCTTCTCAGCTGACCAGTGCCCTCCTGTTCTAATGTCGAAAGTTTTATCTTATGCAAAGCCCACAAACACAATTTCCTGTGTTGGAGTTGACAAAGTGATTTTTTTTTTTTTTTGTCATGTACATGTACAGTAAACCCTAAACAGTCCAATAAATGTACCGTGTCTAAAATGTTCTGCGTACATTCATTCTCAGTCCGCCCTTGCAAATATGAGTCATCAATGTAAACAGTGCTTATATGACCCTTCCGTCTAAGTGTAGCATACACTGGTTTTAAAATCTGTGTAAAAACTCTCGCCGATGTACTCCAGCCCATGATTACTTGCCAATAAAATCAAAAACAATTCTATCTATTTCCCTGATTCGTTTAGTATAAAATGCACCTTTGAGATCCACAGAAGCACAATAACAGTCTTTAGTCATTCCATTCACCGCCGACTTCAAACTCTCTGTCTTGAAATGGATTTTAACTGCGTAATTCTTATTGAATGGTTTAAGATTTAGAATAATCCGGATACCCCATCAGACTGTGGTCTTGCAAAAATGTTAGAAAAAAATTTCATTTGGATCATTGTTGACAAATACTGGTTCAATAATGTCTTTTCTGGAAAATTTTGAAATTTAATGGCTAATGTCTTTTGGTTCCAAGTCTGAGAATGTGATTGGACATGAAACAAAAATCTGATCTGGTTTTCAAAACACTCTACTTTACGTATATCCGCAAACAGTGTTCAAAATCCGTCCATCTGAAGTTATACTATGCCACTGTTCTCTATATCGTTCAGTCTTCCCTGCCATACAATTTCTAAGGGTATTTGTCAGATTAAATGACAAATATACCTGATAGTTAATATCTGAATTACTTAGAGTAATGCACGGTGTTTCGGCCGTAAAATGTTTCCACGTACTTACCAGAGTGCAGATTTTACTTTTGTGTGTGTGTTCCTTTGTTTCTTCATCACGAAAACATACCTATATAATTTTGACCCCCTTAAACCCCACTTTTATATACTAAAACTGGGGTGTACAGGGGTATACATTATTTTTCTTATTTCTGCTCAAAACATAGGCGGTTCTAACGAGTACCCACAATCTATGTTTTGAGCAGAAATATGAAAAATATCTTGAGTCTTTTATCTGAAAATTTTCAGTTTTTGGAGATGAAATCTTCTATATATTTGAATAGGCGTGTTTTCGTAATGAATGAGCACATTTTCAGCAACTTAAATCAAACTATCATGCAATATAGTGTTGAAGCAAATTTCACTTCTGCTTATGACCAGACTCGATAAAGCCGATTCTGCTATTTTTGTTCTTTGTTTTTTTGTGTTTGATGCCTTCAAAGGATCTATTTATAGTCACGTTTAAAGGGAATGTGTTCTATTAGTAGATGTTTGACAAGGTCATTAGTCATTGTTTGACAAGGGAGACAATTTTATGAATTCCTGTTTGATTTCTTGTACATCATTCCGCTTCGGAAATTGGACCTGCTCTAAAAGAAAAGAATTTGCCTAGATCGGGAGCAAAATCTTTCCTTTTAGAGTAGAATATTTTCAAATGGGAGCAAAACATTTTTGACAGAAACCTCCTTTGAATGTATATCAATTCCTTTTAATTAGATAATAAAAGGAAATATAGCTAAGAGATCTTAATTTATTATGACAATCGCCTTACTCATATCAGGCCCCGAGGTTATAAAACTGCTTTCGTGCTCAACTCAGCTGAGTTTGTCCTGCTAATAAATTTCAAATTACTAACAATTGCAAATTCTTTCTTCCTATACGTAGCTGAGCATGTAAATTTCTCTGCTAATATTTATGAAATTGCCAACTGTTGCCTTAGGAAAGTAACTAAATAAGCTCTTATGTTTTCTTTCTAATCCTGTTGTTGTATTTTTGTATGTGTTGTATATGTAAACATTTTGGAAATAAATATCTTTAAACCAAAATTATTCATGCTCAGCTGATTTGAGCATGAAAAATGCTGTATAACCGCGGGCCTGGTGTACATTATTTACCTTATGTATACAATGTGAGGGGCCAAAGAACATCACGAAAACATACCTGTATAATTTTGGCCCCCTTAAACCCCACTTTTATGTAGTAAAACTTGGGTTTAAAGGGGTATACATTATTTTTCTTATTTCTGATCAGAAACATAGATTGTGGGTACTGGTTAGAACCGCCTCGTCGAGGCGGTTCTGACGAGTATCCACAATCTATGTTTTGAGCAGAAATTGGAAAAATATCAGAATTTTTTATCAGAAAATTTTCAGTGTTGGTGGTAAAATTTTCTGTACATTTATATAGGCAGGTTTTCATAATGACAATATAAACCCAGATCAGACGTCTGATCAGATTCTGCGCTCTTTACCAGTCATCCGTTTACCAGTCATCCGTCAGTTTTAGCCACATCGTCGGATATTAAAATTGACTTGTTCGAGCCTTACGACGCATGTGGTAAGACGATATAATGTAAAGTGACCGATTACATACGGTAAAATTCCTCCCTCTCTACCATATCCCAAAATTGATGTTTGCTACTTCCCTAATACGTCTGACATGCTAAATGCGAAATGCCTATCCCTCATTTTTAGAAAATATCTGAGTCACAATATGAGAAAACGTACTTCAGACATGTGCGCCCAGCGAAGATTCAGATCAGCCTGCGCATTCGCGCAGTCTGATCAGAATCTTCACTGTGCGCAATTTGGATAGCCAAGAATGCGATGTTTCTTCATGCGGACAACGAAAGGAAGACTCTGATCTGACTGTGCGATCGGGTCACATGTGGGAAGGTAAGTTTTCTCACGTTGCGACTCAATTATATAAACACTGCATTTCCTGATTCTGGCGCCTGCCTTGTTTACTAATGTGCACTTTGTGAAACATAAGGCATACATGGATTTACGTACAAGTACACGTGTACCGAACCTGTGATACTTAAGGAGACTGGATACACTTGGTAGATAGATATTCAGCCATTACTTGGATTGCGTCAAGTGAAAGAATTCCTTCGAGCATTCAGATTATCCTGCATATGCGTAAAATATCATCCTGGGCCCAGTTGTTCAAAGCGTCGTTAGCTTAACGAGCTCGTTAAGGGTCATTTCGTTAACTGTTTTAGCGGATTCAATGTACAATATTCTGATATTTTTTGCTGAAAAAATGTGAGTAGCTTTTGCACTGCAAAAGCTACTCACATTTTTTCAGCAAAAAATTTCAGCATATTTGCGTATCACTTGATGTAAATTTTAACGAATCGTTAACTAACGACGTCGTTAGCTTTGAACAACTGGGCCCTGGCCTTTGCTCTATTCATATATTCTGTAGTATCCAATATAGTATCCAATGATTCCGTTAGCGGACATTAAAGGCCCTGATCAGACTAAGGGGGTGTGCAGATTGATCTGGGATTCGCTGTCCGCATATGTCCGAAGACACATTTTCGCATTTTCGCATGGCGCGGCCCATTTACAAAGGAGACAAATTTTGTGATTTCATGTTTGCTTTCCTGAAACCCTAGCCTTCTCTCAAAACTGCGTTTGCCTTCCTCCTGAAAAGAGGTCTACACTTAAAGGAAATAAACTGGTCCCAAGGGATAGGGAGGCAAAAGCAATTCTGACGGTTAACTAAAAAACACTCCTAACAACCTACGTCATAACGATAATTAGGACACGTACTTTCGCCGGTAGCTAGTTTTACGGAATATTGCTTTAATAATCAGGGTTTTATGAAAGTGAGAATATTTACTCAGTGCACTTAATTCTCTGTCATATGGACTGTCTGTCTTTTGAAAACACGGGCTTCTGAAACGCAATGTATGTTCAGCCAATGCGATCATCTCTGTTGATAATCAGTATCACTAAACATTTCATCTACAATACCTAGAATATGTACAGAGTTCGCATTTTCGGTAAAATACAGTACTAAAATGATCATGTTTCATGCGCAGTGATTTCTTCGCTGTATATGCATTTTTCGTGATTTTGTCATAAATCCGAACAAATGTTACTGTCGCAGCTAGGTGCATATCATCATGTTGATGACGTTTGTTGACACTGTAAAAGAGCATCAGTTTCCCTTAAATGTGTTTTACTGCATCAGACCTAAGGGCTTGGTTTCGATCGAACAAAACTGGTCAAAGCCACTCACCCCTCCATCCCCTGCCCCCATCCCCCGCCCCCACGTAGCCACGAAGTATTTCTACTTACCGTTCCAACTCAGCGGGCATTTGACGGTTATAGAACGTCGCCTCAACGTCGATGCAACGTCATGACGTTGCATCGACGTTGATACGACGTTTGTTTAAACGTTGGGAAGGCAGTTTTTAGTGTGTCGATTATTGCAATTGTGCCGTGTTGTTCTGGGGTTTTGATTTCCTCTGGAAGGTTGTGCTTCGGAATTGTGGCCATTCCAAGATAACTTCATTGGTAAATTGCATGCATAGGATTTGTTGTAAGAAGCAATCTCAGGATCGTATCAGAGGTTCTAGGCAAACACCAAAGTCATCATTTTATTCACGAAGAAACAATAACTGTGAGTGGAATACATTTTCTTAAAACAACCTTTTTGAAGTTTCTTTGGCGTATTATAGAGTAGACTGATAAAGCAGGACTAGCGTTCAACTGGCTATTGCCGGACAGCGACTGACTCCTAATATCCATTCATTGATTTTTTTTGTCAAGCAGACAATCAACTATAGGTTCATCAATCCCCACTGTTTAAATAAGCCACCATACACGCAATATATGCCATTTATATTGCAGAATGAATATGAGCCGGGGCACAGCCATTCATACAAAATGACTGTGCGGCCAGCGAAGACTAAGATCGCTTCTGTGTATTCTGATATGAGTCTTCACTGTTCGCCTGAAGGCGCTTTGAATCCTTGGCTATTCAAAGAGTGCATTGCGAAGACTCTGATCAGACTGTGCAGATGCGCAGGCTGATCTGACTCTTCGCTGGGCACACATGCAAGCTTATAGGAAATGCTGTGCCCCGGCTCCAATGTATATTGATTTTCAATAATGCGCTGCTAGGATAAATTACACCAGACAATTCATGCTATTGAATGGGAAAGTAGGCATGTTAGAATAAAAACTGGGTAAACTACTCGGAGCGGAACGCCGCAATGCGACAGAAAATTGGTTCATAATTAATGAGATAGAAGTTACTATGTTTATGTTAGGCTTAGTTTTAGTAGAGTTCCATACGTGAGAGGACGCTATCTATTACACTGATTTAAATCATTCGACATGGTAAGAGAGACTTTTGCTTTTAGTAGTTTAAACAGAAATATACTAGAATTTTGTTATTGATATTATTATTTAGATTATCGAATTTTATAAAAAAAAATGTTTATAACAAAAGTATTTTGTTGTTGGTTTGAAAACAAAACATAGTAATGAAGACTCCATTAAAAGGGAACTGCGACGTATAGAAATGAATTTGATTTGTTTTCCTTTTTTTTCTTTCTTGTAACATGATACAAATGCAGTTTATTTGATCTGCCATTATTTTATGGGCCTACAAAGAGCTCGAATCTCTTTGCTCTCTCTCTAAATCACAGGATCAATATTCGTCACGATTTATGAGTGTTTGCATAGAACACAATCAACATTAATAATAGAAACAACAACAACAACAAATAATAATAATAATAATAATAATTTATTACTATTACTACTCTACTAGTACCAATAGTAAGTATAATTAATAATACTAATTAATATTATATATTTTTTATTTCAATTTTTATTATGTCATTGTTGATGCGATTATTGTTTTCGGTTGTGTTGTGTGCAAATAATAATATTTATAATAATTATAAAAATAATAATAATAAATTTTATACTAATATTTTTATCAACATAATTATGCTGATTATTATTATTATTATTATTACAAATGTGTTCTCGAAGAAGGGACTAGAGATGAAATAGTATAATATTATTTTGTATCTTAATTCGATCGTATCGGATCTATCTTGATATTGGTCACAGGAACTGAAGCTCAAGCTTTCTTACTTGTAACATGTACATGTATTCCCCGAGGTTTTTTGTTTGTTTGTTGTTGTTTTTTCGTGTGTTTTTTTTTTTGTTTTTTTTTTTTTTTTGTGTTTTTTTGTTGTTGTTGTTTTTTTGTTTTGTTTTGTCGAGGCGACCAGTTTACCGAGCCACGCTTTTCCAGTATAGGCAGTCCTCTAATAGCCTCTTTCGCCAGGCGATTATTAAAAATATCGAGCTGCGCAAGGAACTGGACTAGTCCTCTAAGAACTTGTGCACATTCTGATGGCGTACATGTATCCGACTGAGCCACCGAGGTCGGCACTAAAACCCTCACGTACAGTCAAATACGTCCGTAAAATACACATGTACCCCTGTGAGCATTATATAACGAAATTCAACATAAAAAGCTCACTGTATTGCTTATTTGTTTTTGTTTTATTGTTCGAGACGGAAAAATGAAAATGACTATCATTTTCCCTTCTTAAAATCACACAGAAAGTAATGAATGCTTAAATATCAAAGAATAAGATACCGCATCCGTTCATGCAAAATAATGTTATACTATTTCTAGTTTCTCTTTTTCGATAACACAGTTGTCTTTCATATGATTGTAAATAGCCATTTAAACTCTTTTTGATTAATGAATGTTAACTGTAAATAACCAATGTAACATTTTTTTTTTTTTTTTTTTTTTTTGGCTATTGACAGCTGACTGTAAGTAGCCAATTTTATGTTTTTGTTTTTTACAGTTGACTATAAATAGCAAATTTAACATTTTATGGCTATTTACAGTTGACTTTAAATAGCCACTGTATTATTATCAATTCAACATGTAGCAGAAAACGGAGACGCGCACACATATTGCATACACACAAATACACAAATACTTAAGGTGTAAAGCGAAGACGCCTTTTGGACCTCGCAGGACACACGGTATGTACTCAAACAGAAATCCGTGTTGGTCTTACAGAGATCCGTGTGTGTTTCCGTCCGTCTGTAATAAATACCAACTTGGGAAGTAACACACAAGTCCATCCGAGCACACATGTGTGTACATTTGAGCACACTATCTTTCCGAGTCCCAATCCGACTACTTACCGGGTTCCGGGGTCCACCCTAGTACGATGTTATATTAACTCCTAATTGTACATACTACCCGAAAACAAGGCAAAGGCGTAACGAGGTCCAAATATTGGAGCTAGCTTTAGCTTCGGACCTCAGTGCAAACTTATTTCGGACCTCGAAATGTGGTTAAAACAGGTGCACACACATACAAACACACACACACACACACACGCGTGCGCGCGCGTACACACACATACATACATACACAAACACACATAAACACACACACACACACACACACACACACACACACAAAGTTATATGATGAATTATTCTAAGTACCTGGTCATACAAACTCTACCCCAAATAAATGATCCTGACTGTATTACGAAAATTTGTTTTAAATTGGACATACGAACAAAAAGAAATTTTAAAGGCGATTTGAAATTTTGAAATTTCTTGCATTGGCGCCGTCATTTTGAATATACAATGAGACCTTATGATTTCAGAAAACCTGGCGTAAGGAAAACCAATACAAATTCTCATTTTAACAGGGTTACCTCCCTTCTACATGTAACAGGGTGTCTTCTTTAAAGGGGTCTACTCTAAAAAGGAAAAACAAAATTGCTCCCTTTCCAGAAGGGACTTAGTAAGCATAAAGCAAACAAAAATTCACAAGTTATTTCACTTGTTTGAAATGACACATTACGAAAACACGCCTATTCAAATATACTGAAAATTTAACCACCAAAAATAAAAATTTGCGAATAAAAAATTCTCATAGTTTTCAAATTTCTGCTCAAAACACAGATTGTGGGTACTCGTTAGAACCGCCTCGGCGAGGCGGTTCTAACGAGTACCCACAATTTATGTTTTTGAGCAGAAATAAGAAAAATAATGTATACCCCTGCAAACCCCAGTTTTACTATATAAAAGTGGGGTTTAAGGGGGTCAAAATTATATAGGCATATTTTCGTGTTGAGAAAATCTATAAGTGGCATCCAGACCCCCTTACGCTTTACTACCCGCTAAGCTAATCTAGCAGATGACAGATTGACAATCTTCTTTTTCCAAGAAAGCAGGATTTGACTTTTTATGCAAAATGTCTCAAATGGAGACAATTTGCATGAAATGATAAAAAAAAATATTTATTTTCTGGGACAAAAAAAAAATGTATTTCAAAATGTCTTCTGCTGAAAATATTATTTTTTTTCCCAGCAGGCTTAGTGTTAAATATGCACGATCTAAAGAAATACCTTCAATAATATTGCACGCTAACGGGCGTTGCGTATATAGCTCTTATTGATTTTGCTGCACACATGCAAAGAAGGCTGTAGTGTAGGCTTATTAAATGAATTTGAAACCCTTGGGAATCTCATTAAATATTCAAAATGGCGACGGTGTTGACAATAGTTGTGATATTTTTAAACGTCAATAACATTCTCACGTTTCATCATAGTTTGATGAAAGAAAGTATTCAAAGTAATGCTTTGTCAAATTCTTTAACCCTTGTCATGCTGAATGAATTAAGATGCCACGCCCACTTTAATTTTCAGCCAATCAGATTATTTTATTCAGGTTGTCGATACAAATTCAGATACTGAATGACAAAAAGTGCAGATCCAGATCTGTTGGCTTCTGAAGAAGCCAACTGATATGGATCTGCACTGTTTGCTAAGGCAGGTTATATCCGAGCTCAGCGGGACCAGGGTTAATTTCAAATACTATTCGTCTGTGTTGCCTTGCACTTTAACGCTTAGTACTCTGGGTTGAATTATTAGCAGACGACATTTTGAAACAGTTTTCTTATTTTTCCCATTAAACAATCTTTGACATTTTAATCATGTTGTCACCACTGGAGTCATTTGCATGAAATGTCAGATGCTGTTTTCTTGGGGAAGGGATAGAATCTATGGACACGCAACCTTGCTCTCGTACATTTCATTAAAAAAATTAAATAAAATTAATGCTACTGGGTCCGCGTTATGTGCAAGTGATCTCTGCGCATAGATGTGTCGTACGGGGACCTTAAAAATGTCTCCCAGTACCTGACTATATTGTAATCACTGATAAAGCCTAACTGGCCGAATCCAGCTAGTCTGACCCTGAAAACACGGACATATCAGCTATTTGCAGATCAGTATGTGTGCGTGTGTCTGTGTTCATTGTCCTCAAGGGTCATTCCTTTTAGAAGCTAGTATGTTATGTATATGTGCACAGTCTACCCGGGTTCAGTTGTAGAATATACAAACAACCGTCTTTATACCGGCACTCGATACAACGACAAAATTCGTTATAATGACAATTTGACTGTCACGAAACCTTCGCTTAAGAGGTAACAATTAGTAACAACTTTGCTAGAATATTGTATTTAATATTTTAAAAAACATAAATTTAGGATATTTGTTAGAATCGCCTCAGGCGATTCTAACAAATATCCAAAACATGATCTATGTGAGGAAATAAGAACAAAACAAGACCTTTCTTACATATCAATCTGCTCATTTAGTATTCTGTACAACAGCAAATTCGTTTTAATGGCCATGTCTTTGGAAACAAATGCTGTCGTTGTAACGAGGGTTCACTGTATTGGAGTCTAGAATTCGCCAAGCAAACAGCGAAGACTCCGATATTCCACAGTGACGTCTTGCTGACCCGGACCATCACTGTTCACATACAAGCTAAGATGTTTTACCTAATACGAGTTATCTAATGAGAATGTTTTCTTATTTACAGGCTGATCAGCTCACCGAGGAACAGATTGCAGGTAAATATGACTGTTATATAGTGCAGTCGAACTTCAATGGCTAGAACATCTTTGGGACCATAGATATTTGTTCTAGAAATGGGTAGTTCGAGCCACTGAGGGTTACATTGTAATCATAGCACCAGGTCAGGAGGTTAATGAGGATAATGTACGGATGTCTTTTTGATCTTCTATAAATTATTTGTATGTTGCGTGAACTGCCGGCCTCGATGGCTCAGTTGGATGCGCATCCGACTGGAGACCAGGAGGTCGCGGGTTCGACCCCCGCCGAGGTCGGCAACATTCTTTCGGGGAGATTGATCATGAAATATACTCAACAAAATTTAAGGGCCACTTTGTGCAAATTTCCATATATACAAACTTTGGCAGGTGCATGTATCACGAAAACATGCCTATATAATTTTGTCCCCCTTAAACCCCACTTGTATATAGTAAAACTGGGGTTTACAGGGGTATACCTTATTGTTCTTATTTCTGCTTAAAACATAGATTGCGGGTACACGTTAGAACCGCCTCGTCGAGGCGGCTCTAACGAGTACCAACAATCTATGTTTTGAGCAGAAATATGAAAAATATCAGAATTTTTTATCTGAAAATTTTCATTTTTTGGTGGTAAAATTTTCAATATATTTGAATAGGCATGTTTTCGTAATGGGCAAAACCACAGAAGGTATCAAAATATCGTTGAATGTTTCTTTACAAGGAAGCCCTAAAGGAGTGTTTCCAACAAAAAAAAAATTAAATAAAATTTTTCATTTTAAAATTCGCAAAAAAAACACTACTTTTTACCCAAAAATTAAAAACTGACATTTTTGCGTCTAAAATGATGTCTGGGCTCCCAAATGTGAAAAAATCATAAAGAAAGCCTTATTTGTTATCAAGAAACGCACACTTAGCTACCGATTATTCGTTGTCTATGGGGAACTTTCGAAGCATTTTTAGCCTCTCAAAGGGTTCGTCTCTTTTTCTGACCATATCTGTGTGCATTTTACTCGAAAAAAGGTTGAGTTTGCATGATTTTGTGTGTGACAGAGTACTGTTTTCATTAAACAAAGAATTTTTCTGGTATTGTGAAAAAAATCATTTTGGAGTAAAAATCGTCATTTTGGAATTTCCCGTTTTTCTTAGAATCCTTTGGTCTGGCATTGTTGGTGCCATTGACACTTTTGTAGCTGAATATGTTGCGAACATGAATAGCTGATTGAAATAGGACTGAGACTTCCAGTTTTGCCCATGAAATAATTCTAAAATTTGAGGGTCGCATTTTAGTGATAATCAAAGGGAAAATAAAACTGGTGGCCCTTAAATTATTTTGTGGAGTATATTTTCTACAGTCATTCTCTCCCTTCCGCTGATTCAAGAAGGGCAGTTGTCAGTTTCTGGCGAAAGAATGTGCACAATACTGTTTAACTGCTTCGAGGACTAAGCCCGCCCAGTAAAGGTGTGGTTAGGTAAATTAACCGCGCTCGACATAACCCCATTGGGTTGACTGGGCGTAAAGCCTCAACACAAACAAATGTTGCGTGAACTTATTCGACTAGCATCGATTCGTCTATTGTAAAGAGTGCATATAGTGATAACATATTTGTTTTCTTTAGCTATCGGAGGAATTTCTTAAGGACTCAAAAAAAAAGTTAAAATAAAAATAAAAAATAAAAAAATAAGCTCGAATCAGCCACGGTAAACGGGACCTTGCTGTTCGAGTGAATGAAGTATTGTTGTAATTTAACATGTAACAGATTGAAAAGTTTGTGGTACCGGTATACAGTAACCCAGCGGCCATAAGACGTTATTATACGACGTCGCATTACGAAAACATGCCTATATAATTTTGTCCCCCTTAAACCCCACTTGTATATAGTAAAACTGGGGTTTACAGGGGTATACCTTATTGTTCTTATTTCTGCTTAAAACATAGATTGCGGGTACACGTTAGAACCGCCTCGTCGAGGCGGCTCTAACGAGTACCAACAATCTATGTTTTGAGCAGAAATATGAAAAATATCAGAATTTTTTATCTGATATTTTCATTTTTTGGTGGTAAAATTTTCAATATATTTGAATAGGCATGTTTTCGTAATGGGCAAAACTACAGAAGGTATCAAAATATCGTTGAATGTTTCTTTACAAGGAAGCCCTAAAGGAGTGTTTCCAACAAAAAAAAATTAAATAAAATTTTTCATTTTAAAATTCGCAAAAAAACACTACTATTTACCCAAAAATTAAAAACTGACATTTTTGCGTCTAAAATGATGTCTGGGCTCCCAAATGTGAAAAAATCATAAAGAAAGCCTTATTTGTTATCAAGAAACGCACACTTAGCTACCGATTATTCGTTGTCTATGGGGAACTTTCGAAGCATTTTTAGCCTCTCAAAGGGTTCGTCTCTTTTTCTGACCATATCTGTGTGCATTTTACTCGAAAAAAGGTTGAGTTTGCATGATTTTGTGTGTGACAGAGTACTGTTTTCATTAAACAAAGAATTTTTCTGGTATTGTGAAAAAAATCATTTTGGAGTAAAAATCGTCATTTTGGAATTTCCCGTTTTTCTTAGAATCCTTTGGTCTGGCATTGTTGGTGCCATTGACACTTTTGTAGCTGAATATGTTGCGAACATGAATAGCTGATTGAAATAGGGCTGAGACTTCCAGTTTTGCCCATGAAATAATTCTAAAATTTGAGGGTCGCATTTTAGTGATAATCAAAGGGAAAATAAAACTGGTGGCCCTTAAATTATTTTGTGGAGTATATTTTCTACGGTCATTCTCTCCCTTCCGCTGATTCAAGAAGGGCAGTTGTCAGTTTCTGGCGAAAGAATGTGCACAATACTGTTTAACTGCTTCGAGGACTAAGCCCGCCCAGTAAAGGTGTGGTTAGGTAAATTAACCGCGCTCGACATAACCCCATTGGGTTGACTGGGCGTAAAGCCTCAACACAAACAAATGTTGCGTGAACTTATTCGACTAGCATCAATTCGTCTATTGTAAAGAGTGCATATAGTGATAACATATTTGTTTTCTTTAGCTATCGGAGGAATTTCTTAAGGACTCAAAAAAAAAAAAGTTAAAATACAAATAAAAATAAAACAATAAGCTCGAATCAGCCACGGTAAACGGGACCTTGCTGTTCGAGTGAATGTAGTATTGTTGTAATTTAACATGTAACAGATTGAAAAGTTTGTGGTACCGGTATACAGTAACCCAGCGGCCATAAGACGTTATTATACGACGTCGACTTTGTGTGCAACGTCTCAATAATGTCGATGCAACGTCATGACGCCATGATATTACATCGACGTTAAAGATATATCGGCGTTAATGCGACGTTGAGAATGATATTCAGTCAACGTCACATTAACGTCGATGTAACGTCATGGCGTTGCATCGACGTTTATGTGACTTGGCGTTGCATCAATGTTAATGTGACATTGTATAAAACTTCATGTGTCCGCTGGGGTAAATATGTGCTGGGATAATATATAGATCTATATGTTTCATTTTACACAAAATAATGTTCCCACGAAGATCAAATGCTCTTTAGTGATGGGGTCGGATACTTTTGGTAGATTTACGCCATTTTGGCAGAGCAGACGACCGTTTGACTACACACCGAGCTGCTCCTGTAAATTTGTCTCCTATAGAAACAAGACTTTGCACTATTGATTATTAGATCCCGCTACTATAAAAGGAACGAATTTGCAAATTTCTTTCTGTTTAGAATAAACCCATTTTAACAAGAAAGGCAAAACAGTTTTGACGGCATTGTCTCCACTGAAAGTGTACCCTTTCACTTAACTTATGGCGAGATGTTTGCTGTTTGGGAGCTGCATAAAATCAATTTTGCTTTGTTCTGTAATTCAAAAGGACCAAATTGCGTTTGTTTCTGATCGCAGCTGCTGTCGTTAAGTGTTTGTATGGAGGCTGTTAAATGCCGCCCGTAGTTCCATTAAGTGCAAATATTTCTGATCGCAGCAGCTTTTGTTAAGTGCTTGTACGAAAGCTCTTAAATGCAGCCCGTACTTCCATTAAGTGCTAAAATTTCTGATCGAAGCAGCTGTCGTTAAATACTTGTATGGAGGCTGTTAAATGCCGCCCGTACTTCCATTAAGTGCCGATATTTCGGATCGCAGCAGCTGTAGTTAAGTGCTTGTACGGAGGCTGTTAAATGCCGCACGTACTTCAATTAAGTGCTAATATTTCTGATCGCAGCAGCTTTTGTTAAGTGCTTGGACGGAGGCTGTTAAATGCCGCCCGTACTTCCATTAAGCGCTAATATTTCTAATCGCAGCAGCTGTCATTAAAAGCTTGTACGGAGGCTGTTAAATGCCGCCCGTACTTCAATTAAGTGCTAATATTTCTGATCGCAGCAGCATTTGTTAAGTCATTGTACGGAAGCTGTTAAATGCCGCCCGAATTTCCATTAAGTGCTAATATTTCTGACCGCAGCAGCTGTCCTTAAGTGCTTGTATGGAGGCTGTTAAATGCCGCCCGTACTATTATTAAGTGCTAATATTTCTGATCGTAGCAGCTATCGGTAAGTGCTTGTATGGAGGCTGTTAAATGTCGTCCGTACTTCCGTTTAGTGCTTATATTTCAGATCGAAGCAGCTGTCTTTAAGTGCTTGTGCGGAAGCTGTTAAATGCCGCCTGTACTTCCATTAACTGCTAATATTTCTGATCGAAGCATCCGTCGTTAAGTGTTTGTATGGAGGCTGTTCAATGCCTCCCGTACTTCTATGAAGTGGTGATATTTCTGATCGCAGCAGCTGTCGTTAAGTGCTTGTACGGAGGCTTATAATTCTGGTCGCAGCAGCTTTTGTTAAGTGCCTGTACGGAAGCTGTTAAATTCCGTCCGTACTTCCATTGTGCTAATGTTTCTGATCGAAGCGGCTGTCGTTAAGTGCTTGTACGGAAGCTATTAAATGCCGCCCGTACTTCCATTAAGTGCTAATATTTCTGATCGAATCAGCCGTCGTTAAGTGTTTGTATGGAGGCTGTTAAATTCCGCCCGTACTTCCATGAAGTGCTGATATTTCGGATCGCAGCAGCTGTCGTTAAGTGCTTGTACGAAGGCTGTTGAATGACGCACATACTTCCATTAAGTGCTTATATTTCTGATCGCAGCAGCTTTTGTAAATTGTTTGTACGGAGGTTGTTAAATGCCGCCCGTACTTCCATTTAGTGCTTATATATTTTATCGGAGCGGCTTTTGTTAAGTGCTTGTACGGAAGCTGTTAAATGCTGATCGCAGCAGCTTTCGTTACGTGCTTGAATGGAGGCTGTTAAATGCCGCCCGTACGTCCCTGAAGTGCTGATATTTCTGATAGCAGCAGCTTTTGTTAAGTGCTTGTACGGAAGCTGTTAAATGCTGCCCGTACTTCCATTTAGTGCTAATATTTCTGATCGCAGCAGCAGTCGTTAAATGCTTGCATGGTGGCTGTTAAATGCCACCCGTACTTTCCTGAAGTGCTGATATTTCTGATCGCAACAGCTTTTGTTAAATGCTTGCACGGAAGCTGTTAAATGCCGCTCTTACTTCCATTAAATGCTAATACTTCTGATCGCAGCAGCAGTCGTTAAGTCTTTGTATGGGGGCTGTTAAATGTCACCCGTACTTCCCTGAAGTGCTGATTTTTCTGATAGAAACAGCTTTTGTTAAGGGCTTGTATGGAAGCTGTTTAATGCCGCCCATACTTTCATTAAGTGCTATTATTTCTGATCGCAGCAGCTGTAGTTAAGTGCTTGTATGGACGCTGTTAAATGCCGCCCATACTTCCATGAAGTGCAGATATTTTTTATCGCAGCAGCTGTCGTTAAGTGCCTGTATGGATGTTGTTAAATACCGGCTGTACTTCCATGAAGTGCTGATATTTCTTATCGCAGCTGCTGTCAAGGGCTTGTATGGAGGCTGTTAAATGCCGCCCGTACTTCCATGAAGTGCTGATATTTCTGATCGCTTCAGCTGTCGTTAACTGCTTTTATCGAGGCTGTTAAATGTCACCCTGTACGTCGATAAAGCTACTAAATCAACTGTTACTAAATCAACTAGTCCTTTGAGACTTTTAAGCAAGCTCGAACCTTACTTATGGAAATATAGTGCAACTTAAATGGCTGTAAGAGGTCGTTAGGTAAGTTACTGTTCTTCAGTATCCGTCATTAGCATCAAAGCAAGTAAATAAGTTAACTCAGGAACCGATATAATCAGATCAACATCAAAGGGAAAGACAGACAAATACAACTAAACAGCCGCAAAAGAAGAGACGGCAAGCAGAGTTGGCAACCCTTTTCAAACAGGTGGCAACTCTGTTACCCAAACTTAAATGGATATATGTTAGACTTATATACTTGTTAAAGTAAGTGAAACACTTCTGAACATTAAACAAAAATTGAAGTACCACCTTGGAACAGTCAGTAAAAATTACTGTACGGTTTAAGCTACGAGGGTGATTCAATAAGTAACCAGCCTATCCCATTTCCGATGGACCGAGACGGTCACGATTTTCATGCTTTGTTTCAGTATATGTTTTATACATGGGTACAAAACTGCACACGTATCGAGTTATTCTTTAATAAGATATTGAATGTCAAACATGGCTAGTGATGCAAAGGCATGATTTTCACCTAAAGTTGAGTGCCGTGCTGTAATTCGGTACTTGAATTTAAAAGGTAAAACAGGCAAGGAAATGTTTATGGGTCTTCTGCACCATCTTGTGCTCAGGTTAAATTCTGGGTAGGGGAATTCAAACGCGGTAGAAAGTCTTTAGAAGATAAAGCCAGGTCTGAACGCCCACTGGATGCCACCGACGAAGAAATGTGTAAGAAAGTTCGGGATCTGGTATACTCTGATAGACGAATTCAGGTGGAAGATATAGCGCAGGCACTAGGCATTTCACCTGGTAGCGTTTCAACAATCTTACATTGTCGTTTAGGTATGCGCAAGCTAACAGCCCGTTGGGTCCCCAAATCCCTTTGCGATGAGCAAATGGCAACCAGAGCATCAGTATGCAGCGCCTTGTTGAAGCGTTTTAGGTCAAAAGATGGTTTTCTTTTGCGTCTGGTGACTGTAGATGAGACTTGGGTTCATTATTATGAGCCAGAGAATAAAGCTCAGAGTCGTCAGTGGGTAGGGCCTGGGTCCCCAGGCCAAAGAAGTTCAAGACGCAACTATCTGCTGGCAAGGTGATGGCCATAGTATTTTGCGGCGCAAAAGGCGTTATTATGTTGGACTTTTTACCCAAGAGAAGTACAATAACTGGAGTGTACTATGCAAACTTGTTAGACCAGCTGAGAACCGTCATCCGTGAAAAACGCCGTGGTAAACTCTCTATAGGTGTTTTGTTGCAACAGGACAACGCGAGAGTCCCAAATTGCAAAGTTGCAATGGATGCTGTAGAGCGAAACGGGTATGAATTAATACCACATCCTGCCTGTTCGCCTGACCTAGCTCCTAGCGACTTCTTTCTATTCCCAAACTTGAAAAGGGATATCTGTGGACCATTTCCGGTCTGATGAAGAAGTCGTGGCGGCGGTTGAGGAGTGGGTCAATGGAAAGGACCCTGACTTTTTCAGTTCTGGGCTGATGGCACTTGAACACTGTTGGTCTAAGTGCATCACACTAGAGGGCAATTACATCGAAAAAGAAGAGGTGGATCTCAACCGGAAATAAGTTAGGCTGGTTACTTATTGACTCACCCTTGTAGCTTTTCCGAGATCCTAGTCCTCACCTTCAATTTTCTAAGTGGTAAAAGCATATATTCGTTCGGTCCGTATGGAGGTCTTCTAACTCAACCATAAATCATTACGGGCAACAAATAAATCACATATACAACCTATTATGAAACAAAGATAAGGACTCGACAGAAAAAACGTTCTGGGACACTTGGGGATCCCTGGGGTGTCAAACGACACAACTAGAATACTGGAGCAAAGGAAAACCAAGTCTTCTATTTTTTCTCTCATTTGTTTTGTTCTGTTATTCCGAAGGAACCGCCTTTAAGGGGACTAGAAACACGTGGGAAATGTTCTGCCATTTTGTACAAGAAAGACAACGTTGTGTGACTTCCTCATTTTGAAAACACGCCTATTCAAATATACTGAAAATTTAACCACCAAAAAATAAAAAAATTCAGTTAAAACATTCTGATATCCTTCATATTTCTGCTTAGAACATACGTCTACCCCTGTAACCCCCAGTTTTTTCTATATAAAAATGGAGTTTAAGGGGGTCAAAACTATATAGGCATGTTTTTGTGGTGTGTTTGCTTTCTGTACATTAGTCTCCGTCTGAAAAGGGGTCTTTCCTTTTAGAGTAGACCCTTTTTTCAGAAGGCAGCAAAAACAGTTCGATTAACTTGTCTCCCTTGAAATTGTATCAACTATTATTAAGGCGCGTCTCGCACGTTTGTTTGCACCTGTCGTTAACGCAATTTCAAACAACACCGATTACATACATTGAAAGTTGAAATACGATACATGATTCAGTCAATTCAAGTTTTGATATTCAAGTTCTATTTCATTGTTGAACAAATATCATTATTTCTCAGGTCAGCAAATCAATACTAGGTTACTGATTATATGTTTTGGGAACGGAATCCAATAGTATTTCAAGGAAGTCTAGATTTATTTATTTGATTTTAAAGTAAATAGACACGGATCTCACACACTATTGTTATATTCTGCCAACAAGCTACCGTGATTGAAAAAGCAGTACGCACATCTTTTTAAAGAAAGTATAGCTGCGTCATGCACAAAGAGCCATTTAGCATATTCGAACAGCAAAGGACCAGGCGAGCATGCGCATACGCTCTTATGATGTTTGCTTCAAAGGGAACTTTTCAGGCAAATGATTATACAGTGAACGCTCGTTACAACGACATTTGTTTCCAAAAATGTTGTCATTGTAATGATATTGTTGTTGTAAAGAATCCTTAATGGACAGAGTGATATGTATAAAAAAAAGCCTTGTTTTATTCTAATTTCCTCATACGGGCATGGCAAGCGTTGCCAAAGGCAATGTTGGCGTCAACGGCAGCAGGCAACGTTGGCCTGCACGCCTATAGATAACACGCATGAAACGCACCTCTATGTCCTGCCCATGTCTCTCAGCTGCTTCGTGCCAACGTTACCAATTTCGCGACCCAAATCTCGCGAATTGAAAACTGGCGAGAAACAGAACGATTCACCTAGCGCTTTCATCTCAGATCGTCAGAAGCATATCAGATTCTTTAAGTCAAAGCGTCTGCTGATAATCGTAATGCTATAGAACTAGTCGGATTTTGACGCTGTATTGCGGAAATTATTTTATACTCATTGTTTTCTACACTCATTTATAACTTCAGTTTCAAATCTACATAAAGCGTTTGAAAGTGTAATTATTTATTCTTGACTACTTCAATAATGTTTAACGTTAAAGAGACGCTCATTGGAAACGAGTAGTTAATCATGGTGACATTCGGCGGGAATCGTAATAGAAAATAGAGGCAGTCTAGTGTATTTTCCGTCTGCATCATTACAAATTGTGACCCTGTCCTGCATCAACAATAACAATAACACTTCGGCTAACTGAAAATTAGGCAATTGCCATGCCCGTTTCTAAGCAGTGCCTAAATTCATATTAGAACATACGTTTTGAATATTTGTTAGAATCGCCTCTCTGAGGCGAGTCTAACAAATATCCAAAACATATGTTGCTTGAAGATTTTATGCAATGTTTTTGCATAATTTCTCATTAACCGTCGCTTTTTGAGCGAAGGTTTCGTGACATTCAATTTGTCATTATAACGGACGTTGTCGTTGTATCGAGTGTCGGTATAAAGAGAGTTGACTGTACATGTGGCCTTGCTAAGGCAGCTCATATAAAAGTCAACAGTAGGACGCTGCCTCATGTATCACTGTCTTCATAATGTCACCGGACTCTCCAATGGCGGGCCTGCTTTATCAGCGTTGACCTCATCTGATTAAATGCCGAGCTGTGAAAGATGTCCAATTTATCACAGAAGTTTAATTAAATTTGTTAATTAAATTTACACATACTATGTGAAAAGGGTCTTCCTTCTTTTAATGTGAGCGCTTTGTTTCCAGTAGCCTTCTAGGTTTTATTTGTATCATGAAAAAATATGGTCAAGTTTCAGATCTTAAGACTGTAAACTGTATACGGGAATTTAAGTAAGTCGACTACTTTTATGTCCCAATTTTCGAAGAATTAGGAGGGCCGTATTGCTTTAGGGTCGTTCGTCTGTTCGTTCATTCGTCACGCTTTTCTCGTTAGCAAGCTCGATATCTATTTGAGCTAGGGTCTTTGAACTTTGTGAGCTTATCGGATCCGGATCTTATCTGATTGCAATTTGAAGAAACAAAATGAGATTAATAAAGTGACAGTCATGCCCCTTTTCAGCTTTGGCATTTTTTAGGGACAAGACATTAGTGGGGAACATTGTGTTTTACAAACACATTTCTAGTCACCCTAAGTATTCTGAGAGACAGAAGATACAATATTTCCGATAGTCAAGCTTATGTCTAGCATTATTTAGCGGAAGTAAAAACAGAGAATGTAATCCGGATTGTTTGTGAAATGAGGATTAGGCTTCATAACTAATTTAACCCTGTAAGCGCCAAGAAAAAAAAGCAGACGACATTCTATTTTAGTGTTTGCTTTCTAAGACAATAAGTCTTGAAATTGCATGTGAATCGTTTGCCAAGCAGACGGTTCATGCGAAATGTCAAGATTTATGAACATTATTTTTTCCAGGTGTCATCAGAAACATTTGTATTTTATTTGGCTTTATCTCTACATGATACTGACGGTTGATTCATGTGCTAACCTATAAATAACTGATAGTTAGGTGGTAGTTGTAATTTGTATAAAACGTTTTATTTTCAGAGTTCAAAGAAGCATTCAGTCTCTTTGACAAGGACGGTGATGGTACGATAACAACGAAGGAACTCGGAACAGTGATGAGATCATTGGGACAGAATCCGACAGAAGCCGAATTGCAAGACATGATCAACGAGGTCGATGCTGATGGTATGACCCATTGTTTACCTGTAAAATAAAACTACCAAAAATACCCTAAATATTTAAATAGATGTGTTAACACTCTGACCCCTGATATTCTTAAGTTGGCCCTTTCGTCTTTTGAATCTTGGCATATCTGGTGCTGCATATAAGGATGCCAGTCGAGTTAAAAAAAACCAAAAACACAATAACCCACACTGTAGATCTTGGCCCAGTTGTTTAAAGCATTGTTAGCTTAACGAGCTCGTTAGTGGTCAAAATGTCAACTGATCCAGTAAGTACAATATCTAACTCACATGTATTTTTGCTGAAAAATTTGAGTAGCTTTTGCAAATGCAAAAGCTGCTCAAATTTTTTTTCAGCAAAAATGTTAGTACATTTGCCATATTTAATGATCAAAGTTTTAACGATACGTCAACTAACGACATCGTTAGTTTTGAACAACTTGGCCCTGGATGTGACGGTTCGTCCCCGTAACTGCTAAACTGTGTGCATAGCATCTTATTTTGTCTTTAGAGGTAACGAGTTAATTCCTTACTGCACATATCTTAACACGTGTCCTGACGAATAAAGATGCCACACCCTTTTCAAATTTCAGCCAATCAGATTACTTGATCAAGATTGTTGATATAAATGCACATACTGAATGGAAAACAGTGCAGATCCAGATCAGAGATCCAGATCAGTTGGCTTCTTAGAAGCCAACTGATCTGGATCTACACGGTTTGCAAAGGCAGGGTATATCCGGTCTCAGAAGGACAAGGGTTAACACTTTGACAAGACCATTTGAATACAATGTTATGTATCTGATGACCACTGTCTGACTGACAGTCGGTGCGACTATTACTAAATCCGCCCCATTATGCATAGTTGTGTTCATGGTTTGCTTGAAAAATCTGATCATTAGACGTATTACAACACATCTGAATTATTTATTCACTGTTCACATAAGGCTTTTCATTATTCTTTTGTTTTTTATTTGTTTGTTTTCCTTAGTCGACATTAAAATATTTTTCAGATGGATGAATTGGTCTTACTCGGTGCACATTACTAACAATTAACATATATTAAAGAAAAGAATTGACTGCATCTTATCATATATCGTTTATCCCAAAAGAAACAAGTCGCTTATTATATAAATGACTGCTTATAGAAAGTTCAAGTGCTAAAGCTTTAAGTATATTATTTCAATATCTTTGCTTAGTATATTTTGTACATGTAGTAAATTCACTTCCATGTGAAATACCATTGATGAAGGGCATATTACATGTAACTAATTACACAATTTTAAGGTCAGCCATTTTGTAAATGTAAAAAAATAGAGTCATGTCTTGGACGAACATTTGACTTTGTTGACTTATTGCTGATTTGTGATATGTACTGCACTGCATAAGCTCCATTCAGCTAAAGGATGTTTTCGAACATTCGCTAAGTGTGCAGAACATGGTAATATGACTATGTTGAAATTATACTTCTTTAAACCACGGTTCTTGAAAAGGCAGTTTTTCAACCAGATATATGAACACGTGTTTCTCATTTCTTCTTGAAAACTTGTGTTATGGTTACTTATAAAAGCCGCCTCATTTCTCATATTATGTGGTGAAAATGTCATATCTTACATAGCTCTAGATAAGAGTGTTATCAAAACAATTACTTTTCTGATTTCTTTAGATAAACATATAATGTGGGTGCTCATTGGGAGGCGTTTCTAATGAGTACCGACAACACGTGTTTTTTTGTTGTTTTTTTGTTGTTGTTGTTGTTTTTTGTGAAGAAAAAGAAAGCATCACGAAAACATGCCTTTATAATTTTGACCCCCCTTAAACCGCACTTTTATATGGTAAACTGGGGTTTACAGGGGTGTACATATTTTTTTCTTATTTTTGCTCGAAAACTTGATTGTGGGTACTCGTAAGAACCGCTTCGCCCAGGCGGTTCTAACGAGTACCCACAGTCAATGTTTTGAGCAGAAATATGAAAAATAACAGAGTTTTTTTTTTTTTTTTTTTTTTTTTTTTTGAAAATTTTTGGTTTTTGAAGGTGAAATTTTCTAATTATTTGAATAGGCATGTTTTCGTAATGAAATAAAATTAGGCTAGGATGATTGGCCTTTTAGAGCTGTGACTAAGAAGTATACATTTTATATAGGTATGTTTACTATTTTGAATCTTGGAAAAGTTCTGTACCGTATTTACTCTAAATATTGGGGAACGGTAATTTCTTAACATACTTGTCCTATGATTTGGAAAAGTCTGTACCACTACCTCATTATGAAAACACGCCTATTCAAATACACTGAAAATTTCCCCACCGAAAAATGGCAATTTTTCAGATAAAAAATTCTGATATTTTTCATATTTCTATAGCAAAAATAGATTGTGGGTACTCGTTAGAAATGGCAATTTTTCAGATAAAAAATTCTGATATTTTTCATATTTCTATAGCAAAAATAGATTGTGGGTACTCGTTAGAACCGCCTCGTCGAGGCGGTTCTAACGAGTACCCACAATCTATGTTTTTGAGCAGAAATAACAAAAATAATGTATACCCCTGTAAACCCCAGTTTTACTATATAAAATTGGGGTTTAAGGGGGTCAAAATTATATAGGTATGTTTTTGTGATGTATTGATGTGTTTCAGATAACGCTAGACGAGTCGCAAATAGTGTAGACCCTGATCAGACGCCGCGTTCTGTGGCGACTGATCTTTGTCTACACTGTTTGCTCTGTCCAATACTTAGGGTTATTACAGTATATGTAAAGACTAAGTCTACTCATTAAGTAAAACAATTATAAACTGTTTTACTGTTATAGACAAAATACGGTAAAGCACTTCGGTTAAGACGGGAGTTACATGATTACCAAAGATTGCAATTGACCATTTCAGGCAATGGAACGATAGACTTCCCAGAATTTCTCACAATGATGGCCAGAAAAATGAAGGACACAGACAGTGAAGAAGAAATAAGAGAAGCATTCCGTGTTTTTGACAAAGACGGTAATGGTTTCATCAGTGCAGCTGAACTGAGACATGTAATGACAAATTTAGGTGAAAAATTAACAGATGAAGAAGTCGATGAAATGATTCGAGAAGCTGATATAGATGGTGATGGACAAGTGAATTATGAAGGTAAGTTTACCAGTAGTAATAGATGAAATGCTTCGAGAATCTCGTTTAGATGGCAATGGACAAGTCAGATATGAAATTGTTGTAAAGATACCATGTTTACTAGATTACTAAAACATATAAATCGATCAGCCCATACAAAATTGTAGCAAGCGGCATTCTCAGGGTTGTTTTTTTTTCTATTATGTTTCAGAGATGATAACGCTTGCTAATCTATTTTAGTCGTATGCAGATGACTCACATGAAATATCAGGCCACTTTTTCGCTGAAAAAAAAAAATAAAAATAATCGGAATGTCGTCTGCATCTGTCTAGACTGCGCTGTAAGATCTAATATTAATCCTATGTTAGTAGGTTTCACTTGGTAACTGAAAGCAGTCGTACAATGCTGTTGATCTGAGAATACAATGACGGTAATGAGTATTGATTTTCTGAAGCAAATTATTAATTATTGTTATGAATATTCGCAATATGTTGTCAAGACTACTATGTACATGCATAATACAGTTTCCGATATGTAATGACGCCATTATTCATAATATAGCATCTGTTACTGTTATTGTACTTTGACGCTTAGCACCTTAGGTAAAAAATTTCAGCAGATGACATTTTAAAATATTTTTTCTTAATTTTTCTAGAAAACGGGTTTTGATATTTCATGCAACTCGTCTCCTTGGGCATGAAATGTCAAAGCGTATTTTCGGGGAAAAATAAGTATAATATCATAAAGAGAGTGGTAAATGTTAAAGCGCTAAGCAAAAAAATGCAGCAGATGACTGTTGTAATTTTTCAGAGAAAATAAGACTTGGCATTTCAGACGATTCACAAAAAAGATCAGTCTTATTCTGAAAAATACTAAGACGATTACATGGAAAATGAAGTCTTTCCTCTGACAAATAAAAACAAAATTCAAATGTCGTCTGATGTAGTTGTGATTAGGACTTAAAGGGTTACTCCATCACAACAGTACATGTACTTCTTTATTCATCCTACTGCTTTTATGATTTAAACAAAAAAAACTATATATATATATATATATATATATATATATATATATATATATATATATATATATATAATCGGGCGAAAAATAGTGTAGACGCCTACTAAAATGCTCCTGAGTCTATAGAATCAGTTACATTTTAGACACCTTATCAGGTAGTCAATATTAGTCAAATAAATCAGGGCCCAGTTGTTCAAAGCGTCGTTAGCTTAACGAGCACGTTAAGGGTCATTTCGTTAACTGTTTTAGCAGATTCAATATACAATATTATGATATTTTTTGCTGAAAAAATGTGAGTAGCTTTTGCAATGCAAAAGCTACTCACATTTTTTCAACAAAAAATTTCAGCAAATTTGCGTATCACTCGATGTAAATTTTAACGAATCGTTAACTAACGACGTCGTTAGCTTTGAACAACTGGGCCCAGTTTTCCAGACCAAAAACAATAATGATGGGTACACATTAGAATGACTCTCAGCATCTAATGAGTATCACAGCATATATTTTTGTGAAGAAATGAGAAAAAATATCTAATGTGTTTGGCTAAAAGGGGTGACCTATCATGAACTATGTCTGAGACGTATACTACATTTTATATAGGTTTGTTTATGTAATGTCGAGCTCATCACCTTCTGGGACGTTTCAATGACTACCATATTTAACATAATGTTTGGCCAAACATGATAAACACGGATCATACGCCGCAAAATATCTGTGCCCAGCTGTTCAAAATTAAACGAAATTGTTAGCAAACGCGACGTTAAAATTTCTATCTTGAAAAAATGGCAAATGCATTGATAATTTTGCACAAAAGAAATGCGAGTAGCCATTTCAAAAGCTACTCACATTTTTGCAGCAAAAATATCAATGTATTTGAAAATACCTCAGCTACAACAGTTAACGAGTTTGTCGTTAACGGGTTCGGTAAGCTAACGATGCTTTGAACAATTGGCCCTGATCTGCAATTCATCCAGCAATATATAGACTGGTCAACAGGTAGTAAAGTGAACTTGTTCAAGTTTTAGGACAAATATGGTAAGAAATTAAGGTGACCTAATATTCAGAGTCATCACGAAAACATACCTATGTAATTTTGACCCCCTTAAACCCCATTTTTATGTAGTAAAACTGGGGTTTACAGGGGTATACATTATTTTTCTTATTTCTGCTCAAAAACATAGATTGTGGATACTCGTTAGAACCGCCTCGCCGAGGCGGTTCTAACGAGTACCCACAATCTATGTTTTGAGCAGAAATATGAAAAATATCAGATTTTTATCTGAAAATTTTCATTTTTTTGTTGGTGAAATTTTCAATATATTTGCATAGGCGTATTTTCGTAATGAAATGTCGTATATCAGACAACCACAGCTAATTTACTAACCGCATAATGCAATAGCATATTGGTGATTAGAATTAACGATGTGGTGACCCTCTTCGAGTAGTTTCGATTGGTTTTATGAAAAGTATTGTATTTACCGGAAATATAAGGACACAATAACTTTCCTAAATGCTCAACAAGTACCTAACTGCATGTATCTATTGCCTAAAATCTGCTGGGTGGATAGCAAACAGTGAAGACGGCATAGGCGCTTAGTTTACACAGTTTTCTCAATACAATCTAATAACAAAGAGCACTAGGAAAAAAAAAAGAAAAACGTGAGACATTTCCTGTGACAAAACTGTAATTTGCAGGGTTTTTGTTCCTATCAGAAGCTTAAGCGGGACTCGATATTTAACTCTTTCACTGCCACAGGCGATAATAATAGGCTTTTGCAAACAGCATAGTTCCAGCTGAGACAGTTCAAAATGAGCCGTCTCATCTGGATCTACGCTGTTTGACGTTCTGTCCTTCAGCTTTACCTAGCTTTACATATAAACTTCTTTCAGAACAATAGTTTGTTTAAAGAAAAAAAACAGACGACAAATGTCGTTTGAAATTTTGCAGCGAAACAGTTAATGAGAAAGCATGTTGTTGGAAACAGCATGCTTTCTAATAATAAAAAAACAAACAGTACGCTTCATATTTGCATTTGTCCCCATATAGTAAAAGAGCTTACAACGCGTGCAAAATGGGCTCAGCAGGCTTTTGTATGGCTAACACACACACATACTCACACACGCGCGCGCGCGCGCGCGAAAATTAACATCAGCTGCAATGAACTCAAATTGGAAACACAGAACAAATAAAAGAACGAAAACTGGACTCGATTTTATGGACACTAATGACAGCAATGTAATACGCAGGGCTTCATAAGCCCCCCCCCCCCCTCCCCCCACCCCCCTAGCACCAGTTTAAGTGGGACGACATTTTTCAAGATACCATAATGGGCCCATTGATCCAATAGAAAATAGAAATAAAAACAAGCTGCACTATGATGAACTAAGGGGAGACTACGGTCGCCACACGCACTTAACATCAGCTGTATTGAAGTAATCTAACCCTTTAAAAGTCGCCCGTCGAAACAAAGACGTTTTATAGCTTGAAATCGGTTTCGTTGAGACTCTTCATAGGACAGCAATGTGAGTGGTAGAGTTGCATGTGACAGCATCTTTAATATGTACATCACGAAAACATGCCTATATAATCTTGACCCTCTTAAACCCCACTTTTATACAGTAAAACTGGGGTTTACAGGGGTATACATTATTTTTCTTATTTCTGCTCAAAACATAGATTGTGGGTACTCGTTAGAACCGCCTCGTTTCTGCTCAAAAACATAGATTGTGGGTACTCGTTAGAACCGCCTCGTCGAGGCGGTTCTAACGAGTACCCACAATCTATGTTTTGAGCAGAAATATAAAAAATATTAGATTTTTTATGTGAAACCACGAAAACATGCCTATATAATTTTGACCCCCTTAAACCCCACTTTTATATAGTAAAACTGGGGTTTATAGGGGTATACATTATTTTTCTTATTTCTGCTCAAAAACATAGATTGTGGGTACTCATTAGAACCGCCTCGGCGAGGCGGTTCTAACGAGTACCCTCAATCTATGTTTTGAGCAGAAATATAAAAAATATCAGATTTTTTTATGTGAAAAATTGCCATATTTTGGTGGTAAAATTTTCAGTGTATTTGAATAGGCGTGTTTTCGTAATGAGCTGTTGTAAAGTAAGTGTAGTAAATTATTTAGCAGCTTGCTTACTATTCATGTGCATTCTCGTTTCAGAGTTCGTGACAATGATGACGTCGAAATGATGTGATTCACTCACGCTTTCCTGGACCATCTCATCTAGAATAATCATTGACTCACATGAAATTTATTTTCAGTATTTTTACATTTTTAAACTTAAGTATCATTTTTCATAATTACATAACTTCACACGGTATTTCCTTTATACCATATTTTCCTTAAGTATTGGGACATCTTAATGAATTACAAAACTTGTCATAAATTCTGAAAAAAAAACCGTCTATTTTACCAACTATTTCTGTGTCCCTAATATTCCTTGATTTGATACATCACGAAAACATACCTATATAATTTTGACCCCCTTAAACCTCACTCTCATATAGTAAAACTGTAGTTTACAGGGGTATACATTACAATGTATTTGTCTTATTTCTGCTCAAAAACATGGATTGTGGAAACTTGTTAGAACCGCCTCGTCGAGGCGGTTCTAACGAGTACCCACAATCTATGTTTTGAGCAGAAATTTTAAAATTATCAGAGTTTTTTTTATTTGAAAATTTTCAGTTTCTGGAGGTGAAATTTTCTATATATTTGAATAGGCCTGTTTTCGTATTGAGTGAACAGTGTAGACCCAGATCAGATGCCGCGGCGTCTGATTTGGATCTTCATTGTTTGTTTAGACCTGCCTGTCGCAATACTTAGGATTAATACAATAAACTAAAGACTCATTGTCTCAGTAACTTGTTTTTGTTGACTGCCATAAATAAAATGTTTCTTTGATCTGTATCATTGCTTTCATGATTCCATAAATTATTCTGTTCCCAATAAACTAAAAGCATTACCAATTTCTGGGCAGATTCAGCGACGACCAACTAATCAGTTTCTTTGTTCCTTTTTGTTTCCTCAGAAAATATGCTTTGGCATTTCATGCAAATCGTCTCCTAAGGTAACAATTTGCGTGGGCTGCAAATGCGAAGGGCTTATGTTCTGGATAAAATAAACCAAAAATTAAATGGAAAATGCCATCTGCCGACATGCAGCATTGCAGGCAAAAGCAGGCGATATATATATAGATCTCGTTATCTCGAATTCCAAGGGACTCTCTGAAATATTTCGATATATACGTACCTCGACATACAGATTTACGGAATTCGAACAACCACCTTTAACAAATTTATATGTAATTGGACTCTTGAGGTTTAAAATATAGTGAAATATATGCTTGCTATTTTTCACCTCTTGCTAGATTTGCATGTTTAGGCAGGGACAATATTTTCACTTCAAGATAAACGGTTATTCGAGATAAGCGAGGTCGAGATAACGAGAGTCAACTATATATATATATATATATATATATATATATATATATATATATATATATATATATATATAGTAATAGACACACACACACACGGATTGCCAAGGAACTGATTACATTACGAAAACACGCCTATACAAATATATAGAAAATTTCATCGCCAAAAACTGAAAATTTTCAGATGAAAAACTCTGACATTTTTATTATTTCTGCTCAAAACATAGATTGTGGGTACTCGTTAGAACCGCCTCGCCGAGGCGGTTCTAACGAGTACCCACAATCTATGTTTTTGAGCAGAAATAAGAAAAATAATATATACCCCTGTAAACCCCAGTTTTACAATATAAAAGTGGGGTTTGAGGGGATCAAAATTATATAGGCGTGTTTTCGTGATGAGATAAGAAATATGCTTGCTGATTATAGTTCTCCTGGATACTCGTGTAATAGGCATACAGAGCACACTGAGGTGGATATTGCGCGAATTAGCGGATACCGTAGTTACCCTAAGTACGCTAAGTCTTCAACATACTTTTTCTAAAATTTGAACATGTAAAATTTACATCCCAATGTTGTGCCTAAATATTGATGGATGAGGGGCAAACAGTGTCGACCCTGATTAGACGCCGCATTGTGCACACGGTAAATCTGACAACTGCCCTTCTTGAATCTCTCCCTTCCGCTGATTCAAGAAGGGCAGTTGTCAGTTTCTGGCGAAAGAATGTGCACAATACTGGTTAACCGCTCAGAGGACTAAGCCTGCCCAGGAAACGTGTGGTTAGGTAAACTGACCGCGCTCGACATGACCCCATTGGGTTGACTGGGTCGTAAAACACAAACAAACAAACACATACTTCATTTGTAGAATTCATCAGAAGTTTATATGAGATATACATAATAGTTCGCCTCAGCAATCTTCCACGGATTCAATATAACGAATTTCTACAGTCGGGTATCAACCACTAGACACCTACGCACGCATTACATGTAATATAAACGCAACAAAGTAGTTCCAGACTGGTGCACGTGAAAGAAAATTTGCATACGTAAAGTGCAGCTGTCTACAACTTAGCAATAAATTAGTACAATAATATATATCTACATATTAAAATTAAAAATACAATTATAAAGTTGTATCTCCGTAGCACTATAAGTGTAATGTGTCGTTTTGATGCCGTGAACTAGGACACATTATACTGACTGTATTAGCATTGTCACTTCCCTTAGTAATATATTACATGTAACTTTTTTTTTCAAGGAGCGCACTAGGTTACCCGAACAACATTTCATTCGAAAATTGTGTTATTCTCTGATGTTTTCCTTTACTTAATAAGTCTAAATAAAGATCGTAACTTGGAGGACAAGCGAAGCCGTATTGTAAACGCCTCATACAAACTACTATTTGAAAAGGCTCGACGTTATTTTAACCCTTCTCTTGCTTAACTCGACATGCCCTGTCTTAGCAAACAGTGTAGATCCAGATCAGTTGGCTTCTGAAGAAGCCAACTGATCTGGATCTGCACTGTTTGTCATTAAATATGTGAATTTCTATCAAAAACCCGGATCAAGTAGTCTGATTGGATGGAAATTAGAAGTGGGCGTGGCATCTTAATTTATTCAGCGTGACAAGGGTTAAATGTTCATGAGGCACTTGCTTATAAAAATCGTTTTTTATTTACTTTTTTCCGTAATTTATATAATTGAAATTCACCGCTTTATTTATAAGAATAATATGAACCATTTTGATACTATAAACCCGGACGATTTAAAAATACATATTGACTAATTACTCAAACATCACGAAAATATGCCTATATAATGTTGACCCCCTTAAACCCCACTTTTATATAGTAAAACGGGTTTACAGGGGTATTCATTTTTTTCGCCTCGGCGAGGCGCTTCTAACGAGTACCCACAATCTATGTTTTGAGCAGAAATATGAAAAATATCAGAGTTTTTTACCTGAAAATTTTCAGTTTTTGGAGGTGGAATTTTCTGTATTTGAATAGGCGTGTTTTCGTAATGATAACAGAATATGTACAAAGCTTATCTGTTGTTGTTTTTTTGTTTTGTTTTGTTTTTGTTTTTTTTTTTGTTTGTTTGTTTTGTTTTTTTTTTGTTTTTGTTTTGTTTTTTGTTTTTTTGTTTTTTTTTGTTTTTTTAATAGACTCGCCTCTTATTACAATATATTCGTAAAATAAAAGTCAAAAAGGATTGCCTTTGGAAACAAAGAACACACAAAATCACGAAAATCGGAGACACAAAGAATGCATTTTTTCATTCGTAATAGGTTTTCCAAAATATCTCTTTCCTATAAAAGAAATAGATTGGAGATTGTCTGTTGTTTAATGCTAAAATATGCTTGGCGGCTATTTACATCATCTATTGTGAGTTTATAACTCGGTGCCGTGTTAAAGATCATCCTTTGTATATCGAAGTAGGGCAGAATGAACTTAAACTGCTTCACAATGATTCTCTGCCTCATGGCGAATCTCGGATGTATTTCTATGTTCACTAGTCCGTTTTCTGCCATATCCTTTCGGAAATTGTTATTTGAATCTGCATGCTGGAGGATGTTAAATTGCTATTTTATTTCAAACATGTTTACTTCTCCAACAATTGAGATTCTGACAAACACTGCGGATAGGGTAATCATCACGAAAACATGCCTATTTAATTTTGACCTCCTTAAACCCCACTTTTATATAGTAAAACTGGGGTTTACAGGGGTGTAAGTTATTTTTCTTATTTCTGCTCAAAACATAGATTGTGGGTACTCGTTAGAACCGCCTCGGCGAGGCGGTTCTAACAAGTACCCACAATCTATGTTTTGAGCAGAAATATGAAAAAAATATCAGAATTTTTTATGTGAAAAATTGCCATTTTTGGTGGTAAAATTTTCAGTGTATTTGAATAGGCGTGTTTTCGTAATGTAGAGACAGTATCGAAGAGCCCTGTCATTAGAAGAGAATCCTTGTATTTGTGGACCTCAAACCACCAGATCACGCATCCGTGCAGTTTCATTACGAAAACATGCTTATTTAAATATATAGACAATTTTACCTCCAAAAGCTGAACATTTTTAGATAAAAAAAAATCTGATATTTTTCATATTTCTGCTAAAAACATAGCTTGTGGGTACTCGTTAGAACCGCCTCAGCGAGGCGGTTCTAACGAGCACTCACAATCTATGTTTTCGAAAATTCGAAAAATAATGTATACCCCTGTGAATCCTAGTTTTACTATATAAAAGTGGGGTTTGAGGGGGTCAAAATTACATAGGCATGTTTTCGTGATGATTCGCTATTCATATATGAAATAATGACTCAATTCTTTTGCTACTATTCAAATAAGCAACAACCTCAGATTCATAATCAATAAAAATCCAACGTGATCTTAGTTTCTTACATTTATGTCAACACGCTTAAATGTCTGACAAAGAAAATTGCAGTGCTGTTGTCTATATCGGATCTTACGAAGCAACCATTCTGCAAGTGCTTTGATTAATAACGTTACACTAAATTTGCGCATAAACTTGCCTTTTATACACAGAAGATTGCCTTGCAAAGACATTCTTTTACGTGCAACCATAAACATAATTCCCAATTATTGCCATAATTATTGCCCAGCATAGGAGTTTGTTATAATTAAGTAGACTGGATACATCTGACAGATGTTCTCTTATTGTTTTGTACGTTTAACCAGAGAAACAACTTTTGTAGCTTCCATGTTTCCTTTCCTACACCAAACGTTTCGTCTGAAAAGGGGTCTAATCTAAAAGGAAAAAAAAACTTTGCTCCCACTGGGAGCAATGATAAACCTTATAGAGTAGATCCCTGTACAGCAAGGCATCAAAGCAACTTGAAAGAGTTGCCTCCCTTGAGTTTACATATTTCCCTTATAGGTTTTACTTGGTAAAATGGAAGCCCGGCAAACACACAACGTCGCAACAACGTCGTTACAGCGTCGCTGCAACGTCGTGACGTTGCAGCGACGTTGTAACGACGTTTCTGTGACGTTGTGTGATTGCTGGGAGTTTTGCTCTTTTAAATTGGTCAAATCCGTTATTTTGAAAAGGGTCCTGACAAACATATCGAACAGAAATGGCAAGCAGTTTCTGTACGGCGACTGATTACGAGCTGTCTCATCTGGATTTACATTGTCAGCAATGCCTTGATGTGCAAAGTAGGAAGGGTTAAAATGCATCACGACCGCTTGCTTTAGTTTGTCATTTTCTGCCATTTTAACTCAAAGTTTCCGCTGTCCTCGTTTTGGTTAAAAGCAGATTTTGCAGAATAAATATCCATTTGTCAAACCAATAAGGTAGTAATATATATGTTAATACATTTCCTGTTACGAGAATGGACTGTAGAAATGAGTGCCTTGTACCCAAATGACCTGACCAAACTTGCGCCAAATTTAGAAAAAAAACAACAAAAAAAACAAAAAAAAAAAAAACAAAAAAAAACTATGCGTTAATGTAGCTTAAATTGCTGGATGAATTTAAGGTAACAAAACAATATAGTTGTCGTGTGTAAACAACGCCTTAGTGTGGTGAACATGATTCTCATTACGAAAACGCGCCTATTCAAATATATTGAAAATTTCACCACCAAAAACTGAAAGTTTTAAAATAAAAAAAGGCTGATATTTTTCATATTTCTGCTCAAAACATAGATTGTGGGTACTCGTTAGAACCGCCTCGATGAGGCGGTTCTAACGAGTACCCACAATCTATGTTTTTGAGCAGAAATAAGAAAAATAATGTATACCCCTGTAAACCCCAGTTTTACTACATAGAAATGGGGTTTAAGGGGTCAAAATTATATAGGTATGTTTTCGTGATGTGATTTTTAATTTGTTTGTGAAACCAAAAGCAGACAAAATAACAGGTTAATATATTCGTGTAAGCTTTTCTTGGCAACAGAATCGTGTTAGCCCTGCGGCACCCCTCCTGTGTATACTTTACACTATGACCAGAGGATTTCTTTGGGAGTACAATCTCTGCGTAGTACTGCATTATCATGACGCTGTTATCAGCCTACGTTACAGTACACTTATAGTGATTAGTGCCACTGACAAAAATGAATTCACGAATATGAATAAATGGCGAACTAAATTTAGTATGGTTCCGTTTGATTTAAGATCACAGGGTCGATGCCACTACTGGCGGAGCAAGTATAACCAGATGAATGTTTACTAACTGGGATTCCCATGATTAGCACTGAAAACCTTGTATTCCCCGTGTGACGTAATTGTCAGTAAGCATACATCGATATTTACGCAAGGATACATTGTGTCAGTTATGCAGAAATAAATGCTTTAGTAGTGGTGACAATACTTCTGTATTTTTACCAGGGCTGCGTAAGGTATAATTCTCATATTTGATGCTTGATTAGAATACTCTTTTATATCCGGCTCGCCAGGGCGACCCGCAATAAGACGTGGCTCTTTTATCAATGATACTACGCTTTAAAATGAATCCATTTATACCCAGTGAACTCTTCTATCACATCTCTTTCGACCGCTCTATTTCCAATAGCAGGATGTCTGGTTAGTTTGCATTACTAATATTCTATAGAAATTTCTGTATTTAATATAGTGTTGATCTAGATCAGATGCCGCTTTCTGCGTCTGATCTGGGTCTACACTGTTTGTCCATGCCCCTTTAATGGGACTCTAGACATAAATGGGTTAACTGTTTAATGATAAGACATTTTTGACCAAGCTTTGGGAGCAATATTTATAGTATATATGTTAAGTTATAAACATATAAATGCTCTACTTCACACTGTTGCTTCTTGTAAATATTGTACTTTTTTCCTACTGGTACCTATGTTATTTACATATTTGGCGAAAAGCGTTTTGTATGTTTAATGCCAATAAAACATTTGTATTGTATATTCAAATAAATATTCTGGAACATGAACAATCACGAAAATATATTACTTAGAAATACACCAAAACACGATAATTAACGGCATTATGTAGGCAAATTATTAAACGATTTAAGGGTAATAAGCGATACTATGTGGCAATTACGGACAATAGTTTGATAAAGTAAGAATTTAATAAAGAGTAATAAATCACGATACAACAACTATCGACACTTGTTAGGTAAACTAGTAACGTTATTAAGAATAATAAACCACAATACGTCAAATAATGGCAAGAGTTAAGTACAACAGGAATTGTATGAAACGTAACTACATGTATACGGCAATTGACGACAATGGTAAAAGAATGAGATCCAATATTGTATATATAAATAAAACATGGCTGATAGTCTGTTCAGTGTTAATGTAGACATCCTCTGGTATATGCAGAAGAACACAGTTTCACTATTTTGACAACATAATTGCCACAAATTCTGAAACGAGAGTTGTGAAATATATAATTAGTATAAATAGTATACTTAATATAGTCGACTCTCGTTATCTCGAATTCCAAGGGACTCGCTTAAACACTTCGAGATATCCGTACCTCGACATATCAGAGTTAAGAGAGTGAGGAAAACAATAAATTGAACAACGACATTTAACAAATGAATATGTAATCTAACTCCTGAAGTTAGAAATATATATATGAAATAATGTGGAAAAGAGGAGAAATTGATCCTTAGGAGCAATTTCTCCTCTTTTCCTCATTATTTTGTTACCTATTATCATAGTTTCATGTTAAAACAGGGAGCAGATTTTCACTTCGAGATACGCGGTAATTCGAAATAAGCGAGTTCGAGATAATGAGGTTCGACTGTATATACAATATAAAATATTAATTCATTTTGCATGTTACGGTGAATAGAACCATAAACATACAAATATCACATTAGATTTTGGAGCAGAAGTATAAATTTAGGAAAATGGGCTAAGTTGCCAGCACACCTGCATGATATACATTCTAAACGGTTTAAGAATTTAAAATCTATGGATAGGCAGAAAGCCATATCGCTACCTTCGAATTGAGTCCATTCACTGAGTCAAGGTTTTGGCACGCGAGAAGAGAAACATATTATATAATTTACAAATGATCATGTTGACTATCCCCTAAAAGTGCTCCAAATCAACATATAACCAGTTACTGTAGGCTTGTATAATCAATTTTATCAAACACGCCTCACGAATCACTACCATACCTCAAGGAAGATTCTGCACCTCCCTTACCCCACCCCTAACCCACCAGTGTGTGTGACAGACATGATACCACTATTTGACATTCTAGGCTACTGATATAGTTATCAAAGACAATGATCCAAAAGGACGAAGAGAAGCGTGATGGAATCAATAACGATAAAAAGTCCTTTCAACCATTCGGAGAGGGAATTCCAATCCTTAACTCCCGTGTTATAGAAGTTAGAATTGTCAACACCTTGACAATGAGGGACTAAGACGTTATATCTGATGGACCTTGTATGGCATATGCACGAGAATATATGACGTGCAACGCATGGAAAGGGCCCTTATGTGTTTTGCGGGCAACGTAGGTCCAGATCAGCGTGCGCATCTGTGCAGTCTAATCTGAGAATTTTCCGTTTGTTGACATACTAATCGACTAATTATGTAAGCGGACAATGAGGCCCAAATCAGCCTGCGCTTATGCGCAGGCTGATCAGGGCTTGCGTTGCCCGCAAATTACATAAGGGCCCTTTCCGTGCGTTGCGCATCATATGGAGAAAAGGGGGTGGAATATTTAGTTACTAAGTACAAATATTTATGCACTTTATTATATACTATATAAGCATTCATGGAAATAAAACAAATAAAACTAAAATTAAAATATGAAACAATGCTAAAAGTTTGCCCAATAAGATATACCCATTCATACCCTTGATTTCACTATATTATATGAGAACAGAGGTCTACATTACAAAAAAACATATTAACGTAATGAGAAGACATGCTTTCAGTGCGTGTGTGTGTGTGTGTGTGTGTGTGTGTGTGTGTGTGTGTGTGTGTGTGTGTGTGTGTGTGTGTGTGTAAGATATATAAGAAACGCGACATACCGTCATATGATATTTTGCCATCTCCGTCTATATCAGCTTCTCTAATCATTGCATCAATTTCTTCCTCTGTCATGTTTTCTCCTAAATTCGACATGACATTTTTCAACTCATCGGAACTTATATGTCTGTCTCCATCTGTATCAAACATTCGGAATGCTTCCTTGATGTCTGAATGATCTGCTTTATGCGTAACTACCTTGAGAAATTCTTGAAAGTCAAGCGTCCCGTCACCTTTTGTGATAAAAAGAATCACATTCAACATTAGTCAAGCACGTAGCACTGCATAAAATTATCTACATATTAATTTTTAATTGCTCTTCGTTTATTGCATCCTATGCACATATATTGTATAATATGAACATATTTGTAAATGTTGTATGTTTTGTTTGTTTTATTTTATTTTATGTTCGGTTTAACTTGTTTCATTTATAGAGGGCCGCTTGGTAGAATGGCGTTTTAAACAAAACGTGTTACCCTCTCAAAATAGTGTATATCAAATTTAAAAAAAATTAATAAATAAGCATTAAAACATGTAAAGTTAGACCTCCATTCGCATGCTGCACTCAGTATAAACTGGGCCCGCACGATGCGAAAACGCGTCTTTCGGCATATGCGGAAAGCGATGGCCCCGATCAGACTGCGCATCCGCGCAGTCTGATCGGGGCCTTCACTGTCCGCGAACAGAATCTTTGGATATTACAAACTGTATAAATGGAGAGCAAAAGCCCAGATGATACTTTGCGCATGCACAGGATGATCTGAATGCGCATTTTGTGCATGTTCGAATGGACTTTTTCTCTTGACGAGTCCCAATTATGAAATGCGTGGCACTTATTCAGCCAGTGGTATGGACGGCTTTCAACAATACGGACAAAAGTCTATATTATTCTCCTATACCAGCATGTAAAAATGATGTATGTCTATACACTTTAATGGCAATGGATACACGTTCAGGGGAGACAACCCTGCAAAACATTGTTTTTGCCTCCCTTCTTAAAAGGGTATGTTCTAAAAGGAAAGAACTGACTGGGTGCAGTTTTCCCATTCAGAGTAAATGTCTTTTCAGAAGGTCTTGGTTTGCATCAAACAAATAGTCAACGAGGAAGCTGTCTCCCATGGAACAATTAAATGACACATCTACCAAGTCTATCAAGAACCATTTAATCCTTCTCTTGCTGAACACGACTTGCCCTGTCTTAGCAAACAGTGTAGACCCAGATCAGTTGGCTTCTGAAGAGGCCAACTGATCTGGATCTGTACTGTTTGTCATTAAATATGTGAATTTCTATCAAAACACGGGATCAAGTAATCTGATTGGCTGGAAATTAGAAGTAGGCGTGGCATCTTAATCTATTCAGCATGAGAAGGGTTAACTGAAAATCAAATTAGAGTTTGTAACATGTTTACGCCGTATCCTACAGAGAATCATAGCTGATTATAGCCAATAGCATGAATTCCATATGAAGAAAGGCGAAGATCAAGACCTTGTAGCAATTCCGAATAGTCTCGTAATGCTCTTAGTTATTCATGTGGCCATCGGCTTCCCCGCCTCCCCCCCCACTCCCCCCCCCGCCCCCCCCGCCCCCCCCCCCCCCCCCCCCACACACACACACACATTTCCCCTTTTTACTATTTTATTTGCCTGACGTTTGATAAATGATGCATAGCTTTTAAATGCTGTGTTAAAAGCCTCAGAAACAGTTAAAGAAACGTTTCTTTAATAATCCTCTTAAGGGGCGGAGCCAAACTTTGCGCAAGCCCATTAGAATGGTTATTAAATTGAAAGTTTATCATTTATCCTGCTGACTATTAACAAAATCAAACAATATTTTAAAGTATTAATCAACCAAGTAGTTATTGTTCTAATATGTGCCAAACAGCCTACATCATACCAATACAATGTTTGTCATGATTACCGTTTTGCACTGGCTTTATACGAGGACTAATACTGAAATGTTACAATAATTTAGGGGATAAAAACCGAGGGGTTCAGGAGGGTCAGTATTTTACGGTATTGACCGGGCTAATATTTTACGGTTTTAACCAGTCGATGCGACTTTAAACACAAAGGTACTTCTTTTGTTTGGTGCTTAGAGTACATCATGATACTTGCTGATGTTGAATCTACATTCTCAGACAGCAGTTCAGATTACCCATTCAAACAAAGCAATAGTTTCAGAATGTCAGAAATTAACGGCATGGTGAAGCAAGCGACAAGAAAAAAAAACTACTGAAAAAGAGGTTTTATTGATTTTCAACACTTTAAAAGCTAAAACAAAAAGTTGATTAATAAATAAAATGTAATGAAATGGATGTTTTAACATTGGCCTTGTTACAGGTCCTCGGCCAGTCGTATTGGCCTTCGGATGGCTGTATTGGCCCTCGGCTTCGCCTCTGGCCAATACAGCTATCCTCATGCCTATACGATTGCCCTCGGACCTGAAGCAGGGCCAATACGAAAAACAATCCATTTAATAACATAATTATAATATTGTTCTTAGTTTCCACAGAAAATAAGACTTGACCCGAATCAAATTGTCTTCAATGAAAGTCAAGCCTTACTATTATGTGAAATTTAATCCTACAAAGTGCTACCGAGTGAATAAAATGTATTGGTGTCGGAATACATCACGACCAGCTTTCTTAAGGGGAACAGATACTTTTAGTGGAGGTAACTCTGTCAAAAGTATGCTACTTCCCTTCCGTTCCTTCTGAAAGAAATCTACTTTAAATGGAAAGAGTTCGGAGAAAATATACCATGTACAGTCAATTCTCGTTATCTCGAAGTCCAAGGGTTTCTGAAATAGTTCGAGTTATCCGTACCACGACATATCAAATTTGCAAAATTTAGGGGAAAAATCGAACAACCACATTTCACAAATGAATATGCAATTTGACTCCTGAAGTTAGAGACATATTAAAATATTATGGACAAGATGAGAAATTGCTCCTTGTTGTCTTTTCCACAGTATTGTGTTACCTGGTGTTAGATTTCCATGTTAAACAGATACCAGATTTTCGCTTCGAGATAAACAGTTATTTGAGATAAGCGAGGTCAGGATAACGAGAGTCGACTGTATTTCTATTCCTCCTAACAGTGAGGGTAGAGAAATAGTGCATTCAGTTACACGTACCCCAATGTTGCGTAAATGTCCCTTTTGACCTGTGCGCCAAGCGAATACATGTATCAGCGCAGTCTGATCGGTGTTTGCTAGACACTTTGATGATAATGGATACATTTTGTCTTCAGGCAGACACGGCGTCTGATCTGGGTCTCCATTGTTTGCCATAACATTATAGAAATTTTCAAGAATAGAAGCAGCTGTGTCACATTCTATATAACACCCCGTTAGATATAAATGGACCTTTCCATGTTTATCACGGAAGATTTCATTCTAGATATTCAGGCAGAAAAGGATATAGGCGCATAGGGTACATCAACAAGGGTAATTTCACTTATCGCCGGCGAAAATATTTGCAACAATTCACAAAGTGATTGTGGACTAAAAGCCGCTTTCGCGTCTGAGAAACAATATATTTCCTTTAAAGGCTGATACATGTACCTGAGTTTATTATGAAAAGATCGTATATTTTTGCCATCTGCAAATACTATTTCAAAATGAAATATATTTGCTCCCAGATGAATATAAATACTACTGAGAACTGTATATGTTGTTATATATTATGAGAGAAAATACCGTACTGACTCTAAATACTGGGACAGACAGGTCTAAGCAAACAGTGTAGATCCAGATCAGACGCCGCAGAACGCGGCGTCTGATCAGGGTCTACACTGTTTGTAATATATATGGCATTGTGTTGAAACATCAACAGATATATGTAGCAAACTGGACTCGTTGAACTATTAGAACAAGTATGGAGAGAGGCAATGGGTGTCCCAATACTTAGAGTTAATACGGTAATATTTAAATATGTAGTTTGCTGATTAATTAATTAAAGAGCCTTTTATGCTAAGGGAGATATGTTTTTTAGTTAAATATCCCAGTCAGCATTCTACGTAAATCTATATCAGGCCGTCATCGGCCCGTCAGGGTAGATATCGGGCCGATGACGGCCCGATGTAGATTTACGTAGAATGCTAGCTGGGTAGTGATTATGACGCAGAAGCTTCAGAAAGATTTCAAAGAACCTTAGGGGAATAGATACACGTTCAAGGTTAGGGGTGGGGGAGTTGGGGGAGTAATTTTTTTATTGCCTCCCTCCTGAAAAAAAGGGAATCTTGCCTAAAAGTACCCCCTGTGAATAAACGCTTTTTTTAGTGAAAACTCTTTTCCGAAGGGTTTGGTGTGCAGAAAAGGACGAAAAGAATATCTTGGTGTATCTGTTCACCTTCAAAGCGTACCATCGATGTCCACAGCTTTCATTATGTCTTGTAAGTCTGCTTCTGTTGGATTCTGTCCCAGTGATCTCATTACACAGCCAAGCTCTTCGGTTGTTATTCTTTCATCGGAGTCTTTGTCAAACATGTCAAACGCATCTTTAAATTCTTGGGAATAGATAAAAATATAGGTCTGAGTCTAGCACATTAAGAGGAAAAGATACTTTCAAGGGAAGCAAATCAGTCATAACTGTGTGCTCCCTACTGAAAAGGGATCTACTCTAAAACGAAAGAATTTGCCTCCAATGGGAGCAAATTCTTTCCTTTTAGAGTAGACTCCTTTTAAGAATTTTTTAAGAAGGAGCTTGTTGTGCGGAAAAGAAAACCGGAAGTCACAAAAGTTGTCTTCCTTCCTAAAAGGGCGGACAATCTACTAACTATATCCTGTCCCCTTAAGAAGCAGCATGCGAAATATGTATGGGACAATGACGACCTAGATATGCATCAGTGCAGTCTGATCATGGTATTCTACGTTTAGCAATACAGTCTGCTGTATTCAGCGAATATCTGAGTCTAAAATGAAGGTTCTAGTCATGTTATTTCTGTACAAATTATGGATCTATCAAATAATACGCATCAGGAATTTAAGCACTGTTTCTGCTCACAAAGCTGTATTACCTAATATTAGCAATTAAATGAAATGAATACACTCGATAGATTTTCCGCCATGTTTTACAATGAAGACCCCATTCCTGAACATCGATTCCCTTCTGTGAAGGCCTTACTCTAGATGGAAACAATTTGTTTCATAGAGGGATAAATTCTTGTCATCTAGAAAAGATCCTTTCCAGGAGGGCGGCAAATACATGTAGAATTTTCGACATAGTTGCCTCCTGAAAGTGTGCCTGATTCCCCAAAATAGAACGTTAAAACTGCCTAAACCTTTCTAATATTACAAGCTGAATTTAAATCTTGTTGGTCTGGAATAAATTGGATTCATTTAACCTTTGCCATGCTGAATTAATTAAGATGTCGCGCCCATTTCTAATTTTTAGCCAATCAGATTACTTGATCTGTGTTGTTGATACAAATTCACATATTTCATGACAAACAGTGCATATCTAGATTTGAAGCCAACTGATCTGGATCTGCACTGTTTGTTAAGGCTGAGCAAGTCCGGGTTCAGCATGGTCAGGGTTAACATAACATATCATATGACTTCATAAAATGTTGTAGTTCTGAAATCTTACAGGGCCTTAGCATATCAACACATATTCGCCATATAGCATTTTCTCTTAACCTATTTATGCCAAGCGTCCTATAAAAAGGACCTTGGTAAACAATATAGACCAAGATAAGACGCCGCAGAAAGCGGTGACTGATCATGGTCAACACTGTTTGCATTAAATACGAGCATTTTGTTTTATATATAAAACATACTGCTAAACAAATTACCAGACACGCCTTCTATTGGAAATGAATTACTCCAAAGAGTTAAGGTAGAAAAGTCCACTCGGCATAATTGGATTAATATTAGGGCAGGTATGACTAACAGGGTTTATCTAGCACTGTTCTGATAAGTGTCTGAGCCTTTTGGACATCCGCTGGCATTTTTAGATGCCTGAACAAATCTTCAACTGGACTTACCCTCATTTTAGGATAAATGTTGTGGAATTAACGCCTGGAGTCCTATGAAAGAGGCTTTGACAAATAGTGTACAGTTTAGATCAGATGCCGCAGAACGCGGCGTCTGATAAGGTCTACACTGTTTACATAGAATACAGAAATTTTTATAAAACACGGTAATAATTAAAATTATCCAGACATCCTTTCTATTTGAAACGGACAGGACCAAAGATTAAGCTAGAAGTGTTTAACCCTTTCAGCTCTGCAGGCAAAAACCTAATGAGGTGTCTCATCAGGATCTACACAGTTTGCCATTCTGTTTTGATTTTAACGGATCAGGGTCTATACTGTTTGCCACTCATCCACTAGTTATTGCATAAATGATAAGACAGAAAACTTAGGAAAAGTATGGTAAGGATTTTCAGGTGTCTGAATATTTAGTATAAATACGCTTCTGTGCTTTCGACATCCTTTGGAAAGATGCTTTTTTCTTGGCATTTTATTCTAAATGAAAACATTTTGTTCAGATTCACCATATCTTGTCAGAAACCATTTGTCTTTCCTGTCTCACATATTCACCATAACATTAGATTTACGGCAAAAAATTGGTCTGACCTTACTCTCTTGCACAGAGATTTGCTAACTCAATTCTTTCGTAATTGAAACGGAGTGGAAAGTTTAAGCGCTGATAATTGAGCGTAGTCTGACCTATGCAATTTCTTTAGTGAACTGGATTTTCGGATTTTTTTTTTTTATATAAAACTTTTTTTGCTTTTCTTCACCGATTTTGAACCATCGATGTTCCATAACAATACTGTGAAAAGTTCAATAATTTGGAACAAGGCAAACCTGTTGAAAACCTGCATCCAAACTATACCTATCCTATCGATTTTTGCATAATTTGCAGTCGTTTGCTATTGGGAAAATAGAAATTTTCGAATTTTTAAAAACCACTGGATTGAATGAAATTTTTGGTGCGTATTAGGGAGTTAGGACAAACGGTTTTCCATTAAAGCTTGACAATACTTTGCAGATTTTCTTCTTCTGGCTAAAGCTCCACACAAAAGACTTTCCGAAAGATGTTGAAAGCGGAGTAGTATTCCTACATAAAGATAGCCTATATGTCAGCCTGATCGTGAGAAAACGTACCTTATTGCACGTACGCCCAGCGATGACACAGGGCAGCCTAGTCGTTGTTCAGTCTGTCAAGCGATTTCACTTGACCCTATGGAAAGCAATGGACCAAATGCTTCAACATACGCGCAGTCAAGTTTCATGTTAGACTGTGCATAGACTGAACAGAGACTTAAGTGGGCTCACATGACATAAAAGCCACAACATGAGAGCACGTACCGTATGGCGTATGCATCCGATATAGGCTCAAATCATTCTGCGCATTGGCGCAGTCTAATCATGGTCGTTGTTGTCCGCATGAAGAAACTTTGCATCCTTGGCTATCCAAAGTAGTTGCGGTCATGGTACCTAAGCCATAATCCAAACTTATAAATCCGTAAACGAATGACAAATCAGAATGTTCAGACCAACAGACATGGACCCCAGAATAAAGGGTGTAATCAGGCGTCCGCAGACAGTAAGCATTACTTGGTAAGCAAGCTTCGCCCACCATGCCCAAATGCCTGAACGAAGGAAATGTCGGTAGAAGCGTATGTCCGGAATTTGGGAAGTCTACTTATGGCGCGTCATTGGCAAAAACATCAGAAACAATTCTGGGAACTGACACATTGTAGGGATTGACCAGATCATGATGTCTCCCATAGAATTTCTTGAGTGTTGCTACCACTTTAGTTTTTTGATACCCCTGGCTCAACAACTTTGTAGTGAGCACTTTCCCACGCTCCATGAAGTCCTGATAATTTGAACAGACTCTCGCATAACGGATTAACTGTGAAACGTAAAAGCCATATGCTGGTGCAGAAGGGATATTACTGCTCAGGAATGGAAAGTTAACAATGGGAAAATTGAAGTCAATGTAGAGATAACAATCCAAGTATGAGGAGGAGGCTGCAGTCTCCGTTGTTTCCTTTATTTCAAGTTCACGTTGATAGATGAATTCCAAATACTCTGCAAATTTTGTGTTTTTCAGAGACAATACATCATCTATATATCTGTAGGTGAAATTGGATTGTTGTGCAAGGTGTTTCTTGCCTGCTTTGAGGAGACTTTGTACAAACTCCGCCTCATACGAGTATAAAAACAAGTCGGCAAGCAACGATGCACAGTAAGTACCCATCGGTATGCCGATTGTTTGCTTAAATATCCGTCCGCCGAAATGAAAGACAAATGAAGATTCTGATCAGTCTGCGTGAAAGCTCAGGGTGATCAGAATCTTCGCTGTGCGCACATGTCCGCAGGTACGTTGTCTGACGTTGCGCCTTAAATGGTATAGTTTACGTTGGTTATATCTCCTACCTGTAATCTGTTCTTCTGTTAACGTACTAAACTTGGCCTGCAATGAAATAAATAATTGTTAATGGACTTGAAAAAAAAAATGAAAGATTTTCCGCAATTGCTTAAAAAGGGAGACGATTTTGTGACTTACTACTTGTTTTCCTGTACATCAAACCCCTTCTGAAAGGGTGTCTACTCTAAAGGGAAAGACTTTTGTCACTTCTTTCAGAGTAGACCTCTTTCAAAATGGTTTTGACAGAATTGCCTCACCTGAAAGAGTACTTATAGACCTTAGCCCAGTTTATTCCAGAGACCCCAAAATGGCAAACAGTGGAGACCTAAATCAGACGCCACAGAATGCGGTGTCTAGTCATGATTTCCATTGTTTGCAAATAGAATTTCTCTAGGAATACCTAAATCACATAGCCTGACATACCTAACATTGAAATTTGACTCGTCCAATATATAGTGTGGGGGAGTTCATTTAGCTTAGATTCAGTGCAGTCCCTTTAAGGCTACATGTAAACCAATCATTAGAGATCAAATGTTTTAGCATTTCGTGGCAATTCTTGTCGACTTGTCTTAAGATGTAAGATTATGTTTGCCCTTTATTCTTTATTCTCTAATCACTGTCATATGGCAGATAAATGAGCTTTTCAAGACAACTGATCGAATAGAAATTAACGTCCAACAAGTTTACTCATGGATATTAAAGGAAACGTTTCATGAGTGATAGCAACGCAGTCAAAATGATACGCTCACATCTGAAAAGTGGTATACTCTAAAATGAAAGAACTTGTTCCGGATCTAGTATAAAAAAGAAAGAATCTTCTCCCAAAGGAGATTGGTGCGCGGAAAAGCGAACTTGAAGTCACGCGTGATCTCAAAGTCACATGTGATCTCCAAGTCACACGTGATCTCGCTTGTAAGAGACGATAGGAAATCTACCAAGTGTACAAGTCCTCTTAAGAGTCTGTACTTTATTAACCCTTGTCCTGCTGAATAAATTAAGATGCCACACCTACTTTTATTTTTCAGCAAATTCGATTACTTGATCCAGATTAATGCTTCAAATTCACATACTTAATGGCAAACAGTGCAGATCCAGATCAGTTGGCTTCTTCAGAAGCCAACTGATCTGGATCTACACTGTTTGCAAAGGCATGGTATATCCGGGCTCAGCAGGACAAGGGTTAAAACTCACAAGCTGATTCATTACTAGATGTTAACCAATTTTAGACTGAATAAATTCCCAAACTATATATTGGAAGGTTTGAATTTCAGATTTACAAATGTAGGTATGTCAATCTATGTGATTTATATATTCCTCGAAAAAAATGGCTAAACTATTTGCAAGTAGTGAAGAACCTGATCAGACGCCGCATTCTGCTTGTGGTGGCCTCCGGACTGAAATAGGTTAATGCACAGAGTTCCTAAAATCGGACAGTGACAAACAACGAATAGCTAGATGTGTTGAAGGTCCGTAAAACCATATTAAAGCAGTAGACCTTTCCCAGTTTTGCAGTTCTTTCCCAGGTAAAATTTTGTTGCAATTTCTCTTCGTCCTCGTGTGTCTGTTTTTTTTTTTTTTTTTTTTTTATTTTTATTGTTTTTTTTTTTTATTCATTCTGATTTCGACAATGTGTTGTTTTGTGTGGTCATTTCACGTAAGTAAGCCTTATCCGGTGTCTTGGCAGATCTGTGATCCGTAATAGGAACCTTTCCTAGGTATACCCATAGTTTTTTGTTGTTTTTTTTAAATGATACCGTATCAATACGGTTTATGCGAAATCCTGTATAATCGCATACACTCATCAGAGCAATTGTTGTTCTGAACTCTACGTAAATTTATGTACATTCAACAATATGCAATGATTCTGTAAGCGGGGAGCGAAGGCATTGATCAGACTGCGTGAAACACTGTCCGCAATTATATATACATCAAAGAGACATTTTCTAGTTTAAGCCCCATCGTTACCCGTCCCCCAACCCCCACCCCTAGTGTTCGTACCGACCATTTCAAGGCAATTCCTCTGTTGCAGTGTTTCTTTGTTTGTGCGTCTATGATTTTATATGTGATTTTGTTTTATCCCTTTTCTCCTTATCTCTCCTCTCTGAAGTCCTCGGTACGGCTGCGCTTCGTGATTGTGGTCATCACGAAAACATGCCTATATAATTTTGACCCTCTTAAACCCCACTTTTATATAGTAAAATTGGGGTTTACAGGGGTATACATTATTTTTCTTATTTTGCTTAAAAGCATAGATTGTGGATACTCGTTAGAACCGCCTCGCCGAGGCGGTTCTAACGAGTACCCACAATCTATGTTTTGAGCAAAAATATGAAAAATATCAGAAATTTTTATCTGAAAAATTTCATTTTTTTGGTTGTAAAATTTTCATTATATTTGAATAAGCGTGTTTTCGTAATGATTTCCTGGGTACCTTCATATATATTGCATGGCCCATTTTATTATTTTTATTATTATTATTATTATTATGAAATAATTTGAACTTACCATGGCGGTCTCTACTATGACGCTGTCCTTCCTCGCAGATCCCAGTTTCAATTGTTTAAAATACTGTAATCATTTTATTATTATAATGAAAACAAACACGTTTCATAAAAAATACTGGCTTGTCTCCTCCTGATATCCTCTTTAAACGTCGTGTCGCAATGTGGTTAAATAGATATATATACCATGTGTAAGGACAATCTAAACAAGCATTACAATGCTATGTCTAACGCTTAGCACTCTGGATAAAATGTTCAGCAGATGACAAATTGAAATATTTTCCAATTTTCCAGGAAACAGGATTTAACATTTCATACAAATTGTCTCCAATTTGCGTGAAATTTCAAATCCTGTTTTCTGGCTAAAGTATGAAATAATTTGTTGTCTGCTGGATTAGCCCTGAGAGCGGTTATGGCTTAGGTTACTCATACAGCAGTTTTCAAGTTAATATGTTTGCTTTCTTGTATATCTGATCGCTTATGCAGAGTGTATTAAACACAACTCTACATTTTGTCCCCTATTTTCGTATCTTAAATAAAAATGTTACAGTAAGGTCATATAACAATAACACAATGTTAAGCATCTATATTTAGTTTGAAAGTACACTTAAAATAATTGAACAGATAACAGGTATGTAAACTACGCATCAGAAAAGTTGTATGGTAGCCAAGATTTGCCAGCCTGTCACTTCATGCAAATAAATATATGCATATGTACAGGTTTGAAACTATTTTATGTATGCGACTTCACACACACTGCACTTGCAGACAAGGAACAGCACTTAGTGCATTCCAAGCAGCCACATGACGTCGTAACAACGTCGGAGTAACGGCTGAGTGAAATCACGCTGATGAGTATGAGTAAGTAAGACCACCACGAAAACATGCCTATATAATGTTGACCTCCTTAAACCCCACTTTTATATAATAAAACTGGGGTTTACAGGGGTTTACATTATTTTTCTTATTTCTGCTCAAAACATAAATTGTGAGTAATCGTTAGAACCGCCTCGCCGAGGCGGTTCTAACGAGTACCCATAATCTATATTTTGAGCAGAAATATGAAAAATATCAGAATTTTTGTCTGAAAACTTTCAGTTCTTAGTTGTGAAATTTTAATATATTTGAATAGGAGTGTTTTCGTAATGAACGTGCTCTTGTAAAGCTTGGCGAATAAAGGCGCGTGCAGGAGAAGACTTTAGGATAGTAAATATATATGAAACTGTCTATATTGTAATACTTTGCCCTTTCATACGACACATATACATCTAGTTTGAACACTTTTCTGCAAGTGTTTAGCCCATCAACTAGGCGCCTAAAGGTTACAAGGTCGTAGAATATCATATGGTCTTTTAATATGTTGATTTCAAATAACAGTCGAATCTCGTTATTTCGACTGCCTTTATCTCGAATAACCACTTATCTCGAAGTGAAACTCTGGATCCTGTTCAAACATGAAAATCTAGATAGGTAACAATATATTTGAGGAAAATAGGAGTAATTTCTCCCCTTTTTCCACAATAGCTTCAATATATCTGTAACTCTAGGAGTCAAATTACGTATTCATTTGTGAAATGTGGTTATGAGACTGTTTTCCTCAATTCTGCAAATCTGATACGTCGAGGTACGGATATCTCGAAGTATTTCAAAGAGTCCCTTGAACTTCGATATAACGAATCGACTTTATACTATTTATATAGGGAAGAAACAACAACGCCTCCTATAAAAGTAATTATTCGAGTAAGAAATGATAGAGATTAATATCATTTCACTTGGTAAAACTGCAGTCGAGTAAGCTCGGTTATAACGCCCCGTTGTGGTTGAATAGCGACAGCAAGTGCTGTTTATAGTTAGTTTGATGAAAACACAATTGCAAATGAGTGTTCGGTCCTCTGCCTAAATATTTAAGAACAAAGTTAAGAAGACGAAGACGATGAATTATATAGTTATAACAAGATGCATTCAAGCACATTAACTTTGCATTGAAAATGAAACGGCAAACAAAACCCGACATTCCAAGAGAGGTTGAAATGACATTACCCGCATTAAAATGAGCAATCTGTAACCTTTCCTGCTAGGTGTATGCTAAGATGTTTCTATTGTTTAATTAACCTCATGGAAGCGTGGTATCGCAAAAGTAATATCTGACTGTAAATAAATTTTCTAAACGGGTTTCATCACGAGCAGTTACCAGTATGTTTGTTTATGCAAATTGTCTGAAAAGTAATTTAGGCAAACATGAGGTCAAAAGAAAATGGCTTTTTGCGGATTCAATGTAGGTTTCTGTTCAGGTTGTGTAAATTCAACCCCGAACTGGTAGATAGCTGTTATGGTTGATTTAATATTTACAGACTTTCGGTAATACTTCAGATATAGCAGGCCACTGTAAGCGAACACTAACATCTCACTGTTGGTGTCATTCAATAACCGATTGAGCCAACGCATGACAAAATCAACAAAATGGCATGTGCGCCCAGCGAAAACTGAGTTTAGCCTGGGCATCCGCCCAGTCTGATCAGAGTCTTGGCTCAGCACTCACTGGGTAGTGTAGGACCCAAGCCTTCTTTATGCGGACAGCAAAGACTCTGATCAGCCTGGGCGCATGCCCAGACTGATCTTTCGCTGGGCGCAAATGTCATTTTGTTGGTTTTGTCATGCACTGGCTCAATTTTCTTTGTTGTAGTTACATTTACTCCTCTCATATTTTTGTTTTCATATATCCTTCAAGAAAATGTCATTTATACCAAATGTCAAATACGAATCGCATAGACTCAGATCAGTCTCCATGAATATGTGGAAGAACAGAGTATGCCCTGTTAAGACTGAGCAGCTGTCCCAGTTCTGTGATCATACTGTCTCCAAATGGAATACCTCCCTCCACTGACAATTGCACACGACAGGGCGCCGACAAGTTTAAGTAATGCACCGTCTATCATCTTCCATATATACAAACACTCTGTATTGAGGTTAGTAGTATTACTTCCCAGTCATCATTTTCACAAACTCTGAAAAAAAAATAAATAAGTGCGCACATTTTCTAACATAATTCATTATATCAGAGTTCAAACATTTTAGGTGCCGCATATATATTAGACAATTTGAAGTCTTCACAATACTGATGTCATTCTCCGTACGGTAGAGCAGATTACCCTTGTCCTGCTGAATAAATTAAGATGCCACACCCACTTCTAATTTTTAGCCAGTCAGATTGCTTGATCCAAATTTTTGCAATAAATTCACATACTTGATGGCAAACAGTGCAGATCCAGATCAGTTGGCTTCTGAAGAAGCCAACTGATCTGGATCTACACTATTTGCAAAGCCGGGTATATCCGGTTCAGCAGGACAAGGGTTAAACAATGAAGAACTACTTATTTGCCCGAAGGTTGGGATCACGTAACGCTAGCTTAAGCCCAAAGTAATTTATTTCTGACCATTCTAAGGCGGTCTTTCATTGTGGTACTTTTCATTAAATCACTTGCAAATTTTTCTTTTAATAATTATATAAGTTAAAGATATAGTCAGTTACGTTTGGGTAACAGGGTTTCCACCTGTTTGGAAAAAGGCTGCCAACTCTGCTTGCCATGTGCTCTTTTCGAAGCTGTTTTATTGCATTCGTCTGTCTTTCCTTTTAATATTGAGAACTTGATGTGAATCTGATTATGATTCCTGAGTTGACTCATTTACTTTACTCATCTAAAAGCCTGAATAAACTAGGATCGCTTTCACACTTGTGCAACAACAGAACGAGTTTCACTAATGTCTAACCATTTATATCCAGTTAATTACTGCGTTTTATGGTTGTTGCTGGTGCTACTGCTGCTGCTGTTCTGTGTGTGTGTGTGTGTGTGTGTGTTACATAACAAAACACGCCCGCACACAAGTCTCATTATATGTGAAACAAATACTTGCAGATTTACCATTATTCCGAATTTATACATTATTTAGTGTTTCTATTATTCATGCATTGCCATTGTGTCTGCACGCTGTTATCTTCTGTCTTTACGTAACAAAGGGCTAGATAAAATATTTCATATCAATAGTCCTGGTGCGAAAACGGAAGTCCTAACATGACATATATATGCAACATGCTTTGCTTTGATGTGAAATGCGTTTAACCCTTTCATACCTGAGTTTCTGAAATCTTCCATATTTGAAAGTCTTCTGAATTATTGTCCCTGATAGAAGTATCAGTCATAAATCAAAAGTGAACGCCAAACAGAGCAGGTTCTGATGAGATGGCTAATTTTGAGCCGTCTCACCAGGATCTACATTGTCTGCAAAAATATTTTTGTCAGCAGGTTTTAAAGGTTAATAGCCAGACCAGGATTTCTGTCTGATTGGAGTGTTTATAATCATATGTCAGACCTTTCTGGCACTCCCTGGACTTTTCTCTTACCTTTTTTAGAAGATTGCTGAAATTTCCAGGTGATTTGTGGTACAGGATTTGAGGTCAAATTATATTTTTTTTCTTTGCTGATCTCCTGGTGATTTAGAAACCGTTCCCCGGACCGAACAATTATTAAGAATGTCCATGGAACCAGACTTAAGTTGTTTCTACTGACCATTTCAAGGCGGTTCTTCTGTAGCAGCTTCTGATTTATTTATTATTATTATTTTTTTTTATTTATTTTGCTTTTTTTTGTATGTCGGTTATTGCAACTCTATTATTGTATCTTATGATTATTTGTTTCTTATCTCTTCTTCTTTCGGAAACTCAGGAAGCATGTACTTCGAGATTATGCCGGCCTCGGTGGCTCAGTTGGGTGCGCCGCCCGACTGGAGACCAGGAGGTCGCGGGTTCAACCCCTGCCGAGGTCGGCAACATTCTTTCTTGGAGATTGATCATGAAATATTTTCTACGGTCATTCTCTCCCTTCTGCTGATTCAAGAAGTCAGTTCTGGCGAAAGAATGTTCACAGTACTGGTTAACCGCTTAGAGGACTAAGCCTGCCAAGTAAACGTGTGGTTAGGTAAACTGACCGCGCTCGACATGACACCATTGGGTTGACTGGGTCGTAAAACCTCAACACAAAAAAAATCGCGATTATTGCATATCCTGGATACCTGCCTATATTTATTAAGCCCCGCGGTTTTACTCTAACCAGTACAATGTATAATCGACACCTGCTATGATAAGACTATCGTGAAGCTTGATACGATAATTAACTATCAAAAAGTAAAGATACCCAGGAAACGCCACAATCACGAAGTACAGTCCTCCCTAGGCACAAAGAGAAGGAGAGATGGGGAACAAATAAGGACAGCACAAACACCACATGAATTCACAGACGCACAAAGAAGAACCGGCTTCGAACGGTCAGTAGGAAAACTACCGTGGGGCTCAAACAAGTGCTGCATTTAGAAGTGCAAGGAAATAGCGAATTTTTTTCCCTGGACTGCTGTACCTAATGACGAGCGCCAATAGGAGTAGGAATTCAGGGCAAAACATTCGCGAGCTACTTGCACATTTGAACTTAGCAGTTTTATTCGCCCAAAACCTCAACCTTAATTCTGATGCAGCCCAAATTACACATATACGTTCGATCTGCATAGGGGTCCTCATCTGTGAAACATGACAGTGAACCAAGTTATACAATTTACATAACTGTTATATTTGGGAAGACTTTGATAGTAATGAACTGTTGTGTTGTGTTTGTTATAAAATTTAAAGTATTCGGATGTGCTCTCGCATTTTCTCCACGCACTCACACACATACAAACAAACACATACGCGCGCGCGCGCGCGCGCGTGTGTGTGTGTGTGTGTGTGTGTGTGTGTGTAAACAGACAGTTCTGAGAGTTCTCGCAAGCAAACAGCAAATATGGGACTGGTTGGTAAGGTAAGTCTGCGTTCATGCTCTCGTAAGCAAACGGTGAAGACCAAGATTGATTCGCTCATTCACACTATCCACTCATTGCATTCGCCTGTCGCACCCAAATAACGATGCCTCCACACACTTTAGCATTTCAATATATACATAACATACCTTAATCATAAATTAAGCATACACAACTTATCTTTGTAGAATAAGCTCGTGGTATACATGATAAATGATATGAAGAATGACAATGATATTTTATTTACGAGTGTCTAAACCTTAATAGTACTTGACCATTTTTATTTTATAAGTAGTGGTGTCACGCTGTCGCATTAAGGTACGATGTTGGTCACTACTTGCTTTTTAGGGCAAAGGATGAAGACTGCAATTGTCATAATCATATATTCTCTGCTCTCGTGCAAAGTAACAACAATACGGTACACGCGCTTTTTCGAAACGAACTAAACGGCGTGGAGAAAACGCAAAGACGTTCTTAAAAAATAAGGCGTTTGCGTCGCAGAAAACGTGACACATGATCAAACTGTCTTTAAAAGTCGGGAAAGGTCTAGGTTATGTAAAAAATAGAATAAGTAAGTAAGACGCCTTCAAGTGTCATAAGAACTAATGCATAACTGTTCTCTGATTAACATTCATGGACTATATGAATCGCGCCGGTCTCTTAATATAGCTTTGGATTTTTATATATGGTAGAGTATTCGATTAGCTAACAAAGGATTTTTTTATATTTGCCGGGATCGTCGGTGTGTGACGTTTCACCCAGGCATTTAAGTGTTTGTATCTGTCGAAACACCAGTGTCTGATTTTTCATCCAAGCCATTAATTTTGTTGATTTCGGTAATGTCTAATTCTAAATGCGCATGTTGAGATTTTCAGTGGGGCTAGGACCTAGTTGTTTGGCTGTGAATGCTCGTATGAGCAACTAGCTAAGGTTCTGGCGAGATTGCACAATTGCGCAATGAGTTAAAAGATCGCTCAATGAGCCGCACAAATAAGTGTTTTGAACCACAGTGAAAGTTGAGGGCGAGAATTATAACTGACCGTTCCAAGCCGGTTCTTTTGTTGTGGTTTATAACTGTTCTGTGCTTACATGTATGTTGTTGGTGACTTATTTCATTTTCCGGTTTTACTGCAGCAGAACTGTTAAACTTTAGTATACCTTTGTATAGTTATGAATAAATGTCTCGCCACTGAATGAAACACAAAAGATCTGAGGTTGCAAATTTATATTTGCGTTTGTTAGGACTGCACGCACACTTAGTCCCCGAGTGTAATCTATATGTCTTCACTAAATTCAAAGATTAAATCAGACATCAATTATCAGAAATAAAAAAACATACCGACAAAGACTTATCCCTTCCCAACCATTACAAAGTCGATATAACTTTCATAACAGCCGAGATCAATATACCAGAGCGTTAATCCGTTAATCGTTATCCAAGAGACATAAGGAATAATCGTGATATTGGTTGTGTCAAGCGAAAAAGTGCATTCGAACATACGCAAAAATGCTCAGATTCAGATAATCATGCGCATGGCAAAGTATCACCCAGGCCTTTGCTTTCCACTTTGTAGCATCCTATGATTCTGTTAGCGGACACGTTTCCGCATGGCATGGCCCATATATAGATAAACATATGAAAAGGAACCTCAATAGAAGCAAAGTCCTGGACTGTCAACAGTAATTCTATTGGATTATTTAAAATAGTAGAGCTGATTTGCAGGGAAACCACAGTACTCGACATAAACAGGACTTAACGCGTAGCTACGAGCTACAAAGTCGTATATATAAAGAACACTCAACGCAAGAAGCACCACTTTAGAACCGTCAGCAGTAAAGAAAATAAGGAACTCAGGAATTGATACAATCAGATCCACATCAAGTTATCAACATCAAAGGGAAAGCAAACAAATACAATCAAATACAATTAAACAGTCACTAAAAATTACAAATACAAATAAACAGTCACAAAATGATGGGAAGCACAGTTGGCAGCCCTTTCCAAAACAGGTGGCAACTATGTTATCAAGCTTTAACAAGCTTTAACACAATATTTCTTTAACTTGTATAATTGTTAAAAGAGAAAAAAAACAAAAACAAAAACAACATTTGTAAGTGAAACACTACAGAACATTTAAAAACACGTACCACGATGAAAGAACTGCCTAGGAACTGTCAGTAATAAATAACTGAGGGATTAAGCTAGCTTTACGAGATCTTAACCCTCGCCCTCAGCTTCCAGAGTGGTAGAAATATACATTTGCTTGGTCCGCGTGGTGGTCTTCTAATTGAATCCATTTGACTGGTACCAAACCTTCACCATAAGTTCAATTGTAGAGGCTACCTAAGTCCATCAGTGAAACATCACCGGCAAACATGCAAATCAAATTAAACTACAAATTATGGCAACCAGAGCTAGAAGGAGACACAAGAAGAACCACGGAGGGACCAAATGAAGCCATAACATCAGACACCAACCTCCTTATGTAAGATTTAGGCCGGCATCCTCAAAGAGTCTGAGTTAACGTCTGAAATTAAAGACAACTGCACGGCTATCAACCATGATCGGGTTAAAAACTAATCAAATTAAATAAGTTAACTCAGGAACTGATACACTCAAAGGAAAAGACAGACAAATACAATTATACAGCCACAAAAAAATAACAGATGGAAACAGAGTTGGCAGCCCTTTCCCAAAAAGATGGCAACTCTTTGCCCAAACTAGATTGAATGCATCTTTAAATTAGACTTTTCTCTTACCTTTTTACATACTTAATCAAAGAAAAAACATTAATTTTGTAAATGAAACACTACAGAACATTTAACAAAATGTACCACAATAAAAATGTATCGCATGGCATCTCTCATCACGAAAACATACCTATATAATTTTGACCCCCTTAAACCCCACTTTTATATAGTAAAACTGGGGTTTACAGGGGTATACATTATTTTTGTTATTTCTGCTAAAAAACATAGATTGTGGGTACTCGTTAGAACCGCCTCGACGAGGCGGTTCTAACGAGTACCCACAATCTATGTTTTGAGCAGAAATATGAAAAATATCAGAATTTTTTATCTGAAAAATTGCCATTTTGTGGTGGTAAAATTTTCAGTGTATTTGAATAGGCGTGTTTTCGTAGTGGTTATAGCTCACCCGTTTATAATTGGTCAGAATTTTTTAATTATTAATTATTTTTAAAAAATTGATTTCTACATCTATTAACTAGGTCACCGTAAAAGTCTGATTCTGATAGTCCCTGCTACAGAAGGTTTTTCAAGCTAACTTTATGGTCATCTACCGATTTGGAGTAACGTCGATAAACTTTTGAGAAAAATGCACGGAGTGTAGCTAACCTTTTTACACCCACAGACCAGAAACAAAAAGTTGTGCAAACAGTGAGGATCCAGATGAGACGGTGTGTATGAGCGCCCCATCAGGGTCTACACTGTTTTTTTTTTTTTTTTTTTTGTTTTTTTTTGTTTTTTTTTTTTGTTTTTTTTGTTGTTGTTTTTTTCTCCTCTACTCTGTTTGCCATTTTGTTTTCGATTGTTGTCTGTGCGACATGGCTGATTGAGATAATGAACACATTCAATTTCATAGACGGAAGAGTCAACTTCAGAAACTGGGTGAAAGAGTTAAGTAGTCAGGAAGTTATTCAAAACTGTCAAAATCAATTATATTGGACGATAATCCTGCAAAACGATTAATTTGAGATTTGTTTATTCCATACGAAGAAGATCGAGGAACATCACCATCTAAAAAGGAAAATTCAAACTCAACATCGATATCATCACATTTGTACCATTTGACATCGATAAATCCAAATCCTTAAAAGGAGCTTCAGAAGCACTTGCTTTATTTAACTGAAGTCGGATAGATCTGATAAAGAATTTGTTCAAAACAAATATAATTTATATTCATTCATCTAGGTACCTAAAAGCAGAATTGAAAAATGCAATGATATTAGCTTGAATTTCATCAGAAATGATAACATGCTGTCAAAAACATCCTAAAAAAAGGAAAAGTAATTCATGGGTACTCAACCCATGCCTTTAGTCCTGGTGCATTTCCGCCACGTATTCCACCTCAGGCCAGATTTTCAGGTGTATGTTGTCACCAATCTGTTTACGCCTTGTATGATTTAAAGGTATATACATCAGAAATCGGACTGGAAACAGCCATATTATGAGGTCGATTAAATGATGATGCCGTCCATAGAACTTATTAGCCCTTTTAACCCTAGCTTTCTAGATCTGAAAAACACTCTTCCACCGTTGACTTTGGACATGTCCATTTTTGCAAACAACTGTGTCAGTCAAATATATATATATATAAAACAACAACTAAATGGCCGCCTCATCTTGATCTATACTGTTTGCTAAGGTACCTGTTTTGGTCTGCAGGGATGAAAGAGTTAAGTGATGAAACACTAGTTTTGATCACATAAAGCCTGTATGCATATGCAGACGAATATAACATACATGTACGTTGTATCAAGCTTTCTCTTGTCAATATAGAGCTTTAGGTCCAAATACTGAGACAGAAGAACATGACTGCAGTTTCTTTAAAGATATGGTTTAGAGGCCAAGGAATGCTTCACACGTAAATATTACTGTAACATATGTAATTCTTCTTTACTGAACAGACAGTAGCAAGGAATATTCATGTTTAGCACTGCAATTGTAACGTTCCCAGAGTACCTGCATTTGTCCATAAGCATTCATTCTTTTATACATGCAGTCGTACGCGTCAATGTCAAATAAGTTGTTGTATAAATCTCTGAACACTCAGGCATACATTCGCGAGCTATTTGTGTACACTCAGGACAGAAAAGTCATATGCAGCAGTCTGGTCAGGGATGCAGTGTACGGTTTGTCATAGTGCATTTCAGAACTCAATCAGCTAGCCAAATAGACCTGTTTAAATGGGCCGCGCCAAGCGAAAACTTGTCTTCGGGCTTTAGCTGACAGCGAATGCCCAGATCAGCCTGTGCATCCGCGCAGTCTGATCAGGACCTTCACTATCCGCTAAGACAATCATTGGATACTTAAGAATGTATGATTTGAGAGCAAAGGCCCGTAATATATTTGTGCATGCGCAAGATGATCTGAATTTTCGCATTATATGTAGGTTCGTGGGTACGTTTTTGCTTGATGAAGCCAGTGTTAGGGTGTAACGGTTTAGTGTTTAGGGAGTAACAAAGTGTTTAGGGATGACACAAATGAACCATAACATGAGAACATGTACATTCATACATGTGAGCCAAACAAAGACTCAAATCGGCCTGAGCATCCGTTTAGCCTGATCAAAATCTGTGCCTCATTGTACCTCCTTGGCTATCCGAAATGCACCCAGTGAAGATTCTGATCAGACTGCGCGAATTCACTATTCAATTAATACATTGTAGTAGTAGTAAGTAATCTATACAAAGCAGCTAAAGTAAACGTACCTTCATAATTCACTTGACCATCGCCATCAATGTCACCTTCTTTTATCATTTCATCGACTTCTTCATCTGTTAATTTTTCACCCAAATTTGTCATTACATGTCTAAGTTCAGCTGCACTAATGTAACCATTATCGTCTTTATCAAAAACCCTGAACGCTTCCCGAATTTCGTCTTCTTTATCCTTATCGGCCGATGTTTTAGCCATCATTGTTAGAAATTCGGGAAAATCTACTTTAGCATTGCCTGTAGTAAAATTAAACCGGCATAATAATAATAATAATAATAATAATAACCCGTTTTAATAATTTGAAAATCTTATACTTATCATGAGATATGCATCGCATGAAAAGGGCTTTTATCCTATTTGCGGTCAATGAATGCCTTGATCAGCCTGCGCATTTGCGCAGGCTGATCTGGGCCTTCGTTGTCCGCTTACAGAATGAATGGATAATGTAGTACATGTCGACAAACAGAGAATGTCTAGATCAGTCTGCACGGGTGCGCACGCTCATCTGGATATTCGCTGTTCGCATATTGCATAAGGGCCTTTTCCCACGTTGTGCAAAATAAAATAGAAGTGAAGATACAAAACACTGCCTTCTCGAGGCACCGAGAGAAGAAGAGAAAGGAAACAGAACAAAACAAACGCAATATATGAGACCACCGATGAACGAACAATGAATTGCAGTTAAGGAACCATCTCGGAACAAGCAGCAGAAAGACCTGCTTGGGGCTTAACCCAATGTAGACTGAATAGTTTGTTTGTGTTGAGGTTTTACAGCCCAGTCAACCCAATGGGGTCATGTTGAGCGCGGTCAGTTTACCTAAGCACACTTTTACTGGGCAGGCTTAGTCCTCTAAGCGTTAACCAGTACTGTGCACATTCTTTCGCCAGAAACTGACAACTGCCCTTCTTGAATCAGCGAAAAGGAGAGAATGACCGTAGAAAATATTTCATGATCTCCACAAAAGAAAGACTGAATAGACCCCCTCCCCAGCACACAAAAGTCTAATTTCAACTTAAGCTACGTCCGGCTATGGGGTTTAATTATTCCTGGAGAAAACCCTTATCAGAAGCCACGTTCTGGTTTTGAACCAGCTTTACTCGCGCGAAATATGTCCCTTAATTTTGATGCAGCTCTAAATTACAAACGTATTTCGGTCCGCACAATGTTCCTCCACCTTATCTGTGAAACATTATAGTGAAACACATATAATCAAACCTCTATGATGAATCAAAGCAATGAGCTGAGTGTCAGTGTAAAGCCGGGACACAAGAAAACCACAACACTTGAGCAACTCTATTTGACTACCAGGCCCCGAGGTTATGAAACTTTTTTCATGCTCAACTCAGCTGAGCATGAAATTTTCTCTGCTAATAAATATGAAAATGCCATCAATAGTTGGCATTTTCATATTTATCAGCAGATAAATTTTCGTGCTCAGCTATGTTTAGCAATATAGAATTTACAATTGTCAGTAATTTGAGATCTATTAGCATGAATTAGCATGAAACATTTCATGCTCAGTTGAGTTGTGCATGAAAAACGTTTTATAACCTCGGGGCCAGGTAGTGTATCTAAAGCGTTTGTTGAATAGTAAGCTAACTGTTCATTTGGTATACACTCTTTTGGGAGCCGTCCGGACATTTAGGCCAAGAGCATGATGACAATTTCTGTGGTCATGAGAAATCCATTCAAGAATATAAATCTAAGGAACCACTCTAGTAAGACCATAATACATATGTTGTAAATCTGATAGCGCAGTCAACCTATTCTTTTAACCTTTACCACTCTCTAGAGTAACTCAACAGACGACTAATTGACAATATATTTACTTATTTTGTCCAGAAAATAGGCCTCAACAGTTCATGCAAACTGTCTCCTAAGAAGACAATTTGCATGAAATGCAAAAGCCGGTATAAATAAGCCCATTGTTTAACAATGGCGTCTGCTGCCTTCCTTACCTAGCATGCAGAGCGTTAACTTAGAAGATGTAAATAACTACTTGAGAAATGTCCGTTCCCTGATCAGTATATAAGTAATCTTGGTCTAAGCAATTAACATAAAGATGGACCGATGCATGCCTGTGCGATGTTTCTATCTTGATATAGTTTGGACTACATTGTTTTGTATTCAAGGAATGTTAAGCAATACTGCAGCTCCCACGTAGTTTAGTGGTAACCCTTGAGGTCCCCGCTCAGATAATATAAGTATGGGTATATCCATACCACAACCTTCCGAAGGTATGAACAAAATGTTTGAAAGACGTGAAACGATTCCCAAAATAGCAGAGATTCTGCAAACAGAAATACAACCTTGTAACGATCAACGATAAGTTTAGACTTGGTCTACAGTTTGCTCACGCGTGGTCCCGGGATGATAAAAAACATTCATGCTCAACTCATGAGAGCATGAAATTTGGCCTGCTAAAAGTCTCAAATTACTAACAATTGCAAATTCGTTCTTGCTGAATATAGCTGAGTATGAAAATGTGTCTGCTAATGAATATGAAAATGCCAACTATTGTCAGCATTTTCATATTTGTTGGCAGAGAACATTTCATGCTCAGCTGAATTAAGCACGATAAAAAAAAACATAACCGGGGCCTGGTCAACAATTTAAGGTAAACGCGATACGATTTATACTCACCATCAGCATCCACTTCGTGAATCATATCATTCAATTCGGCTTCCGTCGGATTTTGTCCCAGGGATCTCATAACTGTTCCTAACTCGCTTGTTGTTATATACCCATCACCATCCCTGTCGAAGAGACTAAACGCTTCCTTATATTCTAAAAGTGAATTCAGTATTTACAATAAATGCTTGAATGAAAATTGGTGTCGTACGTCCTTTTTAACCTTCTCTTAAATAAAGATGGGTGATAATTAAAATGTTCTGTGTAATGAAGTGCCGTACAGCTATTAGATAAATTCCGTCTCTAGCGGGGTTCGTATCCGGGACTTCACAATCCGATGTCGGACTCGTTTGGAAAAACTGACTTCAGCAAACACTGTAGACTTAGATTAAAATTATCCTCCAGGGTCTACATTGTCATTCAATTGGCATTGCTTAGGCACGTTTCATAGTAGGCAACTCGCTTAACCGATATATACGAGTATCTAGCATCCCAAAAATGACTTGGGCAAGCAGTGTTGACCACGATGCGGCGTCTGATCATGGTTTACATTGCTTGCATTAAGTAAATGAATATCTATAAAACACGGTAATAATAAAAAGTAATCAGACACACCTTTCACTAGTAACAGACGTGCTAAAAGAGCTGATGTAGAGGAGTCTACTCGGCATAAATGGGTTAAATTAGGATAAGTACAGTAAGGAATTAAAATGTCTGAATGTTTCAATAAACAATGGTAAAAGAAGAAAATGGATATTGCAGACAGTGACTTGGAAGGCTAATACACCTGGATCATTTTGTTCCCGAAAATCAGTAGTACGTTGTATTCCTGGACTAAGCAGTAAGCCTTAAAGGCTCCTTTCGAAAACTTAAGTCCATGAGTAGGCGTCTCTTGCCTGATGTCTCAGGCTGCCCTGTCTCATGAGATGCGTCAGTTGGTGTGTGCTCGGAGAGGGTGGGCTTCGCTGGCCAAGTCTTGCCCATCACCTGTTTCGCTTTCCAATTTTGGGGGTTTAGCGACTCTTGCAAACATATAATCAGAAGGTGCGCATCTGTCGCACAAAATTTGGTATAGTTACGCATATATTCGATCCATTTACTCGTTCAAAGAATAAAGACATAGACTAGTTAATTATCAGCTATGCAGATACAATTTACAAAATACCTTCCTGTTACTATTTTTCTTTATTATCTTTACCGCCCTCTGCGCTAATTAAGCAGACAATAAACTGATGACACGTTTTCTTACTTTCCCCAGAAATAAAGCTGTGACAGAAATAAGGTTTTGCTATTTTATATTTATATGTTTATTTCGTTTGGTACATGTACGTATCACAGAGCCATCCTGGTTACTTTGGAAATCAAATACCAGTTAAGCCAGTGGTGGGGGCGTATGCAGCCTTGCATATGAAGAGCCCGGATAATGCGATTTTATTTTTATTTTTTCGTTCCCGTGTAAGCTATTTGTTTCTTAAGGCAACCTTGTAATATTTGTTCGATTTTTATTGCAAATTGTCTCTATATTGTATGCAATAATCCATAGGCTACAAATACGTTAAACTCGCTGTAAATTTCCGAAATGTTCACGCCGCTGCTTTTAAACATCAATAGTTAGCCACTGGGGAGAAAAGAATGAAATATTATTTTTATGAAGCAATATCCAAAACATCAGTATACTATAGAAATAACAGGTCAGACCAAGTTTTGCCTGTAAATGTAATTTGTAGGGTGCATATTTAAGACCAAAGCTCAGAAAGTATAATACCAAAGTGTTTATGACAGGATACTGTCAATTATGTTTTTATTCATTAAGTATGTAATGCGAATCGAAGAAACACCGTCTTTCCAATTCATGGCGAAAGGGTTATAGGTAGAGTTTAATACACTATGAATGAACTTAAACTGTCTTTCTCCCTAGTTTGATTTAAATGTTGTTTTCTGTTATATTTCACTGATTAAGTTATAAAGCCTGTATGCCAACCGAACAGTTCTTTGTTTCCTTTTGCTTTATGTTTTAGAACATTTGAACTTAGGCTGAAGACTTGGGGCTTGCACAATCTCCCCTGATAGCATTACGAAAGCACGCCTATTCAAATATACTGAAAATTTTACCACCAAAAAATGAAAATTTTCAGATAAAAAATCTGATATTTTCACATTTCTACTCAAAACATAGATTGTGGATACTCGTTAGAACCGCCTCGGCGAGGCGGTTCTAACGAATACCCACATTCTATGTTTTTGAGCAGAAATAAGAAAAATAATATATACCCCTGAAAACCCCAGTTTTACTATATAAAAGTTGGGTTTTAGTGGGTCAACATTACATAGGCATGTTTACGTGATGGATTTTATTACTGACCATTCTAAGGTTCATGTTTCTAACGTTGTTCTTTCTTTGTGGGGCTTTCTGGCCGTTTACTGTGTGGTGTGACTATTTGCGTGCTTTGTCATATTTGTTGTCTTTTTGTTTGTCGGGTCCTGTCTGTCATTGTGATCACCTCGTTGGGGAAGAGGGAACCGGTTGCTTTGTTTTTCTTTGGTTGGTGGCGTGTGTACTGTCTGTCATGGTTTGTTTTCTCTTCCTCTTGGTGTCATTGGTAAGCAATGCTATGTGATTGTGGCTCTTGGAATGTATACAGAAACCGTTACACGTCACAAATTAAGGGTGTGACCAATACTTACATGTTGTTATTATAGATTATTATATTTGCCTGGAGATAGATTTTGCAGGGACGAATTGTTTTAGAGTAACCGACGAGCTTGCGAATCGGTTCTGCCGAAACAATGAGTCTTCACAAAATATATCTCCAAATATATCAAATAACCTTTTCATTATATACTTGTGTGTTTATTGTCGACAACCGGAGCTTCTGTCTCCGAAAAAATGCATAATTATGCTTGCAACGTTTTACTTTGTACACCGTCTTTCAAAGACGTGTTGTGCAGTAAAATGTAACAAATATTGTCATGTGACGTGCTTGATAACCAAGGTAAAAACACATGGCCGACAAACTTTTGTGGAGGTCGAGTTCAGTCTGGATATCTGAAACTTTAAGGCATTTAAAAAAAATGAAAGTTTTGCGAACTTCGTTTTTGTTTTGAAGTTAACTTTGAGTTATCGTAACGGCTCCCACATAATCTATACTAGTAACTGTATATGTTGTCAAGCCTTATAAAGCACTACAGACAGAACCAAATTTCTGTCAGTTATAATAAAAGTAATAGTCAGTGTGTAATAGAAGTTTCTGCACAACTAAGATGCCTGTACAGTTAAGCTGGATTTAGTAACAACTAACCACAACATCAGCTGAGAGGATTGCAAAGGAAAGTACGGACAATATGACTTTATATTCAAAGATGGGCATATACTTGAAAGGACGAATATAGGATGAGTGAGTTAAGTAAAAAAAAAAAAAAACAGAATGGCACTGATATTAACACAAAGTTTTAGTGAAATCTCTACAGGTCTAAAGCGTTCTTTGACACGCGATTTAACCCGACACAAAGACAGTTTGCTTTAAATCTCCTAAACGTGGTTATTAACTAAAGATTAATTTTGAATTGTTTACCTGCAATCTGTTCCTCTGTTAACTGGTCCGCCTGAAAAGTCATGTAACATTAGGTATAAGAAAGTAATTATTAAAACAATATCTGCAACAGCATAAGTGAAGATACCCAGAACAATCACACAACACAACCTTCCCGGGACATCAAAGGAAAGAGGCATGAGGAACAAGAAATGACAAAGCAAACGTCACACATGAAACCACTGACGCACGAAAAAAGGAGAACTGCGACAGAGGAACCGCCTTGCAACGGTCAGTGGAAAAACTGCTGGTGAGGGTGGGAGGGGGGAGGGGTGGGGCGGGGTGAGGCTTAATCCTGTTTTACTTGCAACTCGTTAGTAGGTGGATACCTCATCTCTGTATAATACAAAAACACAATTGTTTGACATTACAGCTGAGAACAAATCATAATCTGTCGTAAACCCCTATTACGTAGATTATAAATATAAGTAGATGACAGGGAAAACTTATATCATACACCTACTATTGGATACGGATGCAGAAAGAAACAACAATCTGTGGCCAGTTTTCGTTAGGTAATAAAAGAAGGAAACAAAGTTGTCAACTGTAAATGTGTTGACAACTAAGGCTGTCTTCGTATTCTGGTTGTTTTTTTCCATCTGTTGCAAAAGTGTTTACGAACTTCTGTCGTATTTGGAAATCAGGTCGGAAGGGGGACGAAAACGTTTTTGTGTATGTGTGTTTGTGTGTGTGTGTGTGTGTGTATTTTAACTGAATCAAAGTGGGTTGTCTCAATCTCAATATCTGCTCTTTACTAAATCGTTTCTGGATGGCTGTTGCCTGACCTTACTCAGCTGTAGTTGGGATCACCGTTGTTCTCCTAGCGGGTTATCTTTGGCTCTAACTTTCAGTTGGTAGTGAAATCATTATCTCAGTTTCATCATTCTGATGTTGAGAAATTAATTCATATGTTTTTTTGTTGTTGCTACTACTGTTGTTGATTATTTGTTTGCTTGTTTGTAGCTGTTGGTGTTGATGGTGTTTTTTGTTGTTGCTGCTTATGCTGCAGCTGCTGTTGCTGATGTTGTCTTGATCTACTGATAAGCTACTGTAGCCCTACAAGTACAAGGACCGAACAGCTTTATGCATTTAGAGCTGTACCTGTATTAAGAGTGACTGCTAGGCTTCTATGATAACAGTTTTAAGCCCTCAACAATTATGCTTTTGACCGTCGCAAGAGGGTGTTTTTTTTTTTTTTTTTTTTTTTTTTTGGTTCGTTCTACTTTGGACGAAATGCTGTATTGTATTGTCATCTGGTCTATTGTGGCAACTATATATATATTGCTGTTTATCACGTTCATTTACGGTCATTTATCTGAATACGATTGGGTACATATTATTTCCACCTATACAAATAGAAACAACAATGAGAACACTGTATGCATTAAATTTCTATGTAGTGCAAATTGCAGATAGGAACAACAAACATGTTTAAGAGGACTAGATACGCCTGGTAGATTTAATATACCATATTTCGACAAACCATTTTCCTCATACTACCAGCCTAATAACTACCTAACAAATAATTACCAGCAATCATAATAGCCTTATACACTTTGATGCTTATAAATAGCGAATAAATAAACAAAACAAACTTCAAACTTTTGAAGAAATAGGAAGGGACTCTTTTGACATTGTTTTGGCACCCTTCTGAAAAGGGTCTACTCTTAAAGGAAAATATTCGCTTCCAGGGTCATGTGGGTGGAAGGGGGAATAAATTCTGTCCTTTCAGCGTAGATTCTTATTTAGAAGGGACTTGTTGTGCAGAAAGACACACTGAAAAATCCAAATGTTGTAAAACATGGTAGAAAATCTACGAAGTGTATTAATTCTCTTAACCCATTGTAGACTGAATACTATCCTACACTATATATTGGAAGTCCAATTACAATTTCAGCGGCGTCTGATCTGGGTCTGCACTGTTTGCCAATTACCATTTTATGGGTCTCCCGACTACAAGGGGTGAAATGACATCATGTGTCCGATGTTTGCAATCTTTACTACACTGATCTAGTCATTTCACAAATTTAGATGTCTGGTTACAACTGGCAGATAGTTTGCTATTTATACAAGGGATATAAGCCAGCGCATGACAAAACCTAAAAAAAGACCTATGTGACCAGCAACAACTCAGATCAGCCTGTACATCAACCAATTATTGCAAGGGTTCTCGTCTGCCCCTCTCTGGATAGCATGGAGGCTTTAGAAGGCACATACGATCAGCAAAAACTCTGATCAGGCTGCGAGGACGAAAAGGCTGATCTGAGTTTTCGCTGGTCGTACAAGTCTTACTTAAGGTGTTGTCATGCGCTGGCCCATATATCTTGAGACTTCCTGTTTGCTGTACTGCACATGAGGTCCGTTCTACATCACGAAAACATACCTATATAATTTTGACCCCCTTAAACCATGTTTTTATATAGTAAAACTGGGGTTTACAGGGGTATACAATATTTTTTCTTATTTCTGCTCAAAAATATAGATTGTGGGTACTCGTTAGAACCGCCTCGGCGAGGCGGTTCTAACGAGTACCCACAATCTATGTTTTGAGCAGAAATATAAAAAATATCAGAATTTTTTATCTGAAATTTTTCATTTTTTGATGATATTTTCAGTATATTTGAATAGGTGTGTTTTCGTAATGAAAAAATGATCTACTCTAAAAAAAAAAAAAAAAAAAGAATTTGCTCCCAGAAGAAGCAAAATGTCTATCCTTTTAGAGTAAACCGAATTTTCATAAGGGTAGCAAAAGCTACTGCGACAGAGTTGCCTCCTTTGAAAGTGTATGAATTTCCCTAAATGAGTGTATCTCCAGGGAGATCTGAAAGTATTTGCCCTACTCTGAAAGGGACTTCACTAAACGGAAATGATTTACCCCCAACTCTCTATTATGCTTCTTCTGTATCCACATATTATCTGAAAGTTGACCCTCCAATTAATCATCGAAACGAGAGTCGAACCAATAGATCCTGAAACGAAGAGTTGTAACGCTAGCTCCCGATAATTTCAGAAACCCTTTAGCTGCGAAAATCAAACTGAATTACTTAGAGTTTCTAACCGAAATAAACGTTTTACGACCTGCAGCTTCCACAAATACATTACTGTAATGCAATTAAATGGTACAAGAACGCGTTCGTGTCTTAATAAATTAAACTTTCCATTCTCTGGTCAATTTCAACAGATGACAAACTATTTCTTTTTCCCAGAAAATATGGTTTTATATTCCATGGAAATTGTCTTCCCAGGAGATAATTTGTATGAAATATCCAACCTTATTTACAGAGAAAACTAGGGACAAAAGTTGCGTTTTTGTGTCTTAACAAATTAAAATTTTAGCATTTGCTTGAGGAATTCAGCGGATGACAAGTTATTTACATGCTAAATGTTGATTTATTTCCCAGAACACAGGGTTTGACATTCCATGCAAAATGTCAAAATATATTTTCTAGGAAAACAAAGGATATTATTTGCACTAGATACCAAACCACTTTTTCTTGGAAAATAAAAAACTTTTTTGTTCAGTTGTCGCCTGCTGAAACTTTCACCGAGAGAGTTATTTTACAACTTAATTCACCGAGAGAGTTGTTTATCAACTTAATATCGATCTAAACAAAAATAGTAAATGAGCCGCAACGTGCGAAAATATTCTTTCTGACACGTGTGCCTCACGAAGACTCAATTCAGCCTGTGTATTTACGCCGTCTAGTTAGACTCTTCATAGTCCGCATGAAGAAGAACTGCATCCTTGGCTGTCCAAAAATGAGCCCAGGGAAGATTCTGATCAGCCTGCGCGAATGCGCAGGCTGATCTGAATCTTCGCTGGGCTCACATGCCTGAAGGTACGTTTCCGGAAGTTGCGGGTCAAATAAAAAAAAAACAAGAATGTATCTTACCATGGTAATGACCAGTAAAAGTCTTATATGGTAGTCCTGCTTTATGAAATAATCAATTTACAAACAATTCATCATGAATATTGTACTTTACAAGTGAATGAATCATATCTGTCGCAATGCGGTTGTTGATGTTAAAACACATGATCTGGAACGAGTGCAAATGTACCGTATTAACCGATAGTAACCGGTTTTCGGATAGACAAGCTGAGCAAGCCGTGTAGGCCCAGATCAGACGCCGCAGAACGCGGCGTCTGATCAGGATTTACACTATTTGCCATCCATCCAGCAATTGTTTCAAGTATCGACAGGTAAAAAATAAAATTTAGGACGTAATGATAAGAAGTAAAGGGAATTGATAGCTTTCATGGGAGGCACTCTGTCAAAATTGTTCTTCTTTGCTTCTGAAAAGGGGTCTATTCTACCTACAAGAAAGAGACTTTATTCTGTTGGGAGTCCATTCATTATAAAAGTTACTAAGTGCATAGAAAAACAAACAGAAAGTCCATAAAAGTGTGTTTTTGTGTGTGTGTTTTTGTTTTTGTTCTTTTTTTTTTTTTTTTTTTTGTACAAAAAATGGGGGAAAATCTACCTGGTGTATCCAGTTCCTACAAGGTGTCCGAATACGTAGTATTGATAAATGCCGGGGCACAGCATTTCCTTCGAAATTGCAAGTGCGACCAGCCAAGACTCAGATCATCTGTGTAGGCTTATCAGAGTCTTCGCTGTCCGCCTAAAGAAGGTCTGGATTCTTGGGTACCCACAGAGTGCCCTGCGAAGACTCTGGTCAGACTGCAGGATGCTCAGGCTGATCTAAGTCTACGCTGGGCGCACATGTAATTTTGTAAAAAAGGCTGTGTTCCGGCTCCTATTGTATTTTATTAGTTGTACCCCTGATAGGGTGATTATTCTGATCCGAGTAGTTTGATCTGGCTCTCTGCATAGCGAATTATCGATGATGACTTTAGGAGGACAGCGACGACTGAACATTCTATGCCGCTGCACAGGCTGATCCGAGTTATAAAATGCATGTTATATCAAGTTTTGTCTCTTCAGCGCTCTTTGGTCAATATCAGCAGATGACAAGTTAATGATCTCCGACAATATTTTTCCTTATAACCATTGCTTCCGATTCATGTGAGAGGTCAATTTCCAAAACTTGTCATGCTTTATTTTAAAAAAAAAAAATTAGAAGGAAATAATATCTCAAAATGTCATCTGGTACTATTTAAGTTCAGCAAGTTAAAGGGAAATGTTACGTTTTGCTTGGTTTGGTTGCTACAACGTTTTATTTATAAACAGTAATACAACTCGTAATATTTTATAACCCATAGGCATATCGGCATGCACATCTACGTAACCTGTATAATACATTCAGATAGGGAAATCCTGCATTACGAAAACACGCCTATTCAAATATATAGAAAATTTCACCTCCAAAAAACTAAAAAAGAAATTCAGATAAAAACCCCGATATTTTTCATATTTCTGCTCAAAACATAGATTGTGGGTACTCGTTAGAACCGCCTCGGCGAGGCGGTTCTAACGAGTACCCATAATCTATGTTTTCGAGCAAAAATAAGAAAATAATGTATACCCTTGTAAACCTCAGTTTTACTATATAAAAGTGGGGTTTAAGGGGGTCAAAATTATATAGGCGTGTTTTCGTGATGTGGATGTTTTACCTTGGGATAGAGCTTATCCTACCCATGTTATCCTACCCAGGGTAGGATAAAATACCCAGGGAAGGATAAAAATTGAGAATTCATATGTTTTTGATGTGCACTGGTTTTTTAAGCGCGTCACAGAACATAATGACGTCACTAAACAGCCCAGTAGACGGCTTCGGTGACTCAATTTGATGCGCGTCCGACTGGTGATCAGGAGGTTGCGCGTTCTTCCCCCTTCCGTGTCGGCAACATTCTTTCCTGGGGCTTGATCATGAAACATTTTCTATGGTCATTCTCTCCCTTCCGCCGATTCAAGAGGGACAGTTGTCAGTTTCTGGCGAAAGAATGTGTACAATACTGGTTAACCGCTTAGAGGATTACGCCTGCCCAGTAAAAGTGAGGTTAGGTAAACTGACCGCGCTCGACATGACCCCCATGGATTGACTGGGCCGTACAACCTCATCACAAACAAGCAAACAAACAACACAGCATTGTCATCACAATATGGCCGGCATCAGCAATCAAAGTGACTGCATTATATTATTTAAAATTCACGTTCGGAAATGAAAGATATGCAAGAAAAGAATCTATCTATCATGGGAGTGTGGGGTAGCTAAAAACAATTCTTTGCATCAAAGGCAAGCGTTGTGAAACCAGACAGTGACCCTCGGGATGGATTTTTCTGTCCACCTTTACATCCATAATATTTTCTTATAGTCAATCCTCTTTATACCGAGCCTCGATACAACGACAAAATTCTTATAATGATCATTTGACAGGCTCGAGAAGTGACAGTTAATCCGAAATTATGCAAAAGCATTGTATTAAATATTTGAAGAAACCTGTTTTGGATATTTCTTAAAATCGCCTCACTCAGGCGATTCTAACAAATACCCAATATATGTGTTATATGAGGAAATAGGAAGAAAATAAAGCATTTCTTACATATGGTTCTGTTCATTAAGGTTTCTTTACAACAGCTAATTCATTTTGATGGCAACAACTTTGAGAACAAATGCTATCGTTGTAAAGGGTTTTCACTGTATGTCCGATTATGGAAGGAATCAGCGTGTTGTTTAGACTGAGTAGATGCACGTGCTGATCTAGACATGTGCCGTCTGTATATGTTTTGAAATTTAAATGAGGTAGATGTTGATGGTTAGCGATACGAAAAGTACAAATATAAGTGAAAATATCCAGGAAATGTCACAATGATGAAGCACAGCCCTCCCGAGGCACCAAACGGAGGTGAGACGAGGTACACATTATGACACATCACGAAATACCTATATAATTTTTACCCCCTTAAACCACACTTTTATGTAGTAAAACTGGGGTTTACAGAGGTACACATTATTTTTCCTAAATTTCTGCTCAAAAACATAGATTGTGGGTACTCGTTAGAACCGCCTCGGCGAGGCGGTTCTAACGGGTACCCACAATCTATTTTTGAGCAGATATATGAAAAAGTATCAGAATTTTTATCTGAGAACTTTCAGTTTTTGGTGGTGAAATTTTCAATATATTTTAATAGGCATGTTTCCGTAATGAAAACAAAATCCACATATGATACCATCGACGCGCAGACAAAGTAGAACTGCGGCAGAGAAACCGCATTGAAACAGTCAGTAGAATCAAAGCACTGGGAGTACTGATGGGGCGGTTGTTTGTGAACTTTGGATAGTGTAAGGCAAACGTTGCATCTGTTTGGCAGGCAGTTTAAATCAGGCTTAAAGAATACGGAAGTTTAAATCCGGATTTTCTAGCTCAATTAGCTTCTAAAGTCCAAGCTCTCGCATATGTAAACCTGTCTGTGTAATGAGAACAAGAGATAAAGCAGAGGAATCAAGTATTTCTTATCAACCAAAACTGAACCAGAATATTTTTATTTCATGTTTTAGCATGGACATATTGACGGTAGTCAATTCGTAGTGAGCAGCAATGTCCAACAATGGCTTTTTGGCCAAATTTAACAGCTCCTGCGAAGGCGCAGCTATGAAAGTATGAAGGTCATATGATGTGATTGCTTTTTGCTAGTTTCATCAAGTTTATCAATCTCAGATTCTATATATTTATATTTTTTCAAAAGTCTTGTTTTTTTTTTTTTTTGTTTTTTTTAGCTCAAACTTGTTTTAGCACACAAGAAAATGTTCGATTAAAACTAGAAAATGAGTGATTCCCCTGGCAAATTCTTTCTCTAGAATGTCCTTTGATACTATATGAGGGGAAAATATTTTCATATGGGTATCTTTGTGTAAACACAAGTGTATCGGATTTTCCCTTTTTATTTATAGAACAGCAGATCCTGGAACAGGCCTAAAGCATACAGATACATGAGATAGCTCAGCGTTTTATTATTTGATTATAGCTATGCAACTTTCAGCAATGAAACAGATTAGATTGGCATCATTTATGAATGAATGGATTGCCGTCTTATCAGTTGATAGAAGCTGTTAACCCTTAAAACGCAAATCACAACTGCAGCAGACGGAAGTTTGATTTTTTTTTATTTCAAAGAAAGCAAGTCTTGATATTTTATGTCAATCGTCTGCTGCAGACAATTCACATGAAATATCAAGACTTGTCTTTGAAAAATTAAAAACAAATCGTCTGCTACAATTTTTTGCTTGGCGTTTTAAGGGTTAAAATAACAATTAGCATGCTATATCGAGAAATTAGGGTTTCATATAGCTGAATACAATGTTGCTGCACAATGAATCTAATTTGGAAAACCAGTCTATTTATAGACCAGAAGCAAATGCTTGAATATTCGCAAGTGCTCAGGTGATCTGGATTACCAGAGTCTATTTGCCCTGGTTAAATCGGTGTTCTACAGTCCTCGTTGTACGAAGTCATTTGGAACAGTCTATATTCATCCGCAACGTCACCAGTGTTCATAAATCTGTTACACGGAGAATCATTGTGTAAAAATTATAAGTATTGAAAAGTAAACGGAAGGACAAGTGCGTTCATGAAATAAATTGATAGAACATACAAAAAAAAAATATTCAGTTTCGTTGGCAGTTTCATGTGGAATTTTCGAAACTGTTTTGAATATGGAGCAATATTTTGTCACGGATCCATATGTCTCTTGGCGGTGATTAGGCATTTAGCAGTAAAGAAACTTTCACTCTACTATTCACTATGGGGCGATTGTTCATAACAATTGCCCCCAAAAAAACTATTTTTGGGCTTTAACCAGTTTTACTCGCGTGAAACCTCATTCTTAATTCTGATGCAGGTCGAAATTACAAATGTATGTTCGGTCCGCATAGCGGTATTCTGCCTCATCTGTGAAACATCACAGTGAAACACTTATAACCAAAAGCACTATGGTGAAACAAAGGAAAAGTCTCAATGCCGATCTGAAGCCAGAATACAACATTTGTTTAATTAGCTGGGCCGAACCAAAAATAAACACCAAGCGATAAGGGATGTTCGGTATATAGGAACAGCTAAGCCAAGATCAGCTTTTTTCCTTCAAGAATTGTACTGTGAGTCCATACGACTTATGAAATGAAACACCGAACGTCAAAAGCGCTAAATATAATATAGGGATCAAACATGTTTTTTCATACATTAACATTCGCCAGGTCCCGAGGGAGGTGTTGAAAACCGAGGTCGGGGGCCGCGGTTTTCAGCACCTCCCTAGGGTCCTGGCGAATGTTAATGCATTGAAAAACGATGTTCGATCGCTATTATTGCATAAAAAACTGAAAACATTTGCTATAGTTCGCGTTATTTCTTGCACTATTTTGTTTCGCCTTTTCACTGATGTCTTGCGAATGCACTATCCACGAACTATGCTCGTTCTAGGGCCGGGCAGTACACATTTCGTAACGGCAGCAAATCTGTAGCCCCGGTACTATCATATTGAAAGTTGCGTAGCCGTGCATTAACAGTGCTTGAATTGCCTTGTTTATACATGGCGTTTCGCCGGTTAATGCATGGCACTGCTTTTTATGCAATAATGCGTTTTAGTGCATGCTGTTCTGGAATACTGTTCGCATATTGAAGAAAAAGAAAACATTGTCTCCTATTGTGGCTCAAACAATGACCTACGGGGCCATCTTAGACCACCAAAACATCGAGCCCAGCTTTTCAAAGCTAACGATGTCGTTAGTTAACGTATCGTTAAAACTTTGATCATTAAATATGGCAAATACGCTAATATTTTTGCTGGAAAAAAGTGAGAATCTTTGCAGTTGCGAAAGCTACTCACATTTTTTGAGCTAAAATACTTGTGAATTAGATATTGTACTTACAGGAACAGCTAACATTTTGACTACTAACGAGCTCGTTAAACTAATGATGTTTTCAACAACTAGGTCCAGACATATTACAACCAAGAATCAGATTTTAGAAAAAGCTTTGTCTACGCGTACTTGACACTTGTGAAAATATCAAGAAAACATGAACCAGTAAAAGAAAAAAAAACCTAAACAACAGCTGTGAGGCGCGTCATGCGAAAAGGCATGGACGAATAGTGAATAATACACAAATAAGCCCGTGCATTTGTGCAGTCTGATCAGGGATTCTGCTATCCGCATACAGTAAATATATATATGAACAATAATGATGTCGATGTTAAATTGGAGATACGCTGGATGGTCTAAATCTGCACATTGGGCATATGCTAAAGGACCCTGTTTGACTCGGTCCAAGAATTTTGGCAGTACATTATTGTTCTTTTGCTTGTTTTATCAGGGAACCGGATGCACTCGGCTGTTTTATTTCATATTTACGAGGAAGATAATTATTGTGACCTATTGTATCGTGCAATATTTGTGATGAATCAGTGAGCGTCGCTATTTAATTCTTTGTAGAGTTTATGCCGATTTTAAGTATTAAATATATTTCATTGTAAAATCAGTTTTAGATCATGTACAAGTTAACAGATGCATTCCGATATTGCACAGTGTAATGGCGAACAGTAGTGTGGTCAACGCAATGTGCGGATGCATAGATTTGGCCATGCCATGCGAAAATGCGTTTTTTGACATATGTGGACAGCGTAGGCCCAGATCAGCCTGCGCATCTGCGCAGTCTGTTCAGGGCCTTCACTGTTCCCTTACAAAATCATTGACTACTGCAGAATGTAAGAATGGATAGCAAAAGGCCCGATGGTACTTTGCCACGAGCAGGGTGACCTGAATCTGTGCATTTTGTGCATGCTCGAAAGTACTTTTTCGCTTACACGGCCCAGTGATGTTGGTGTTGTACGCCCCTAAGGTGAATTTAGCGAGCGACAGTGATCGTGGAGGATGAGAGGTGACCAGGTTTACTATCCCATTTTTGTTTGACAGCAGAAAGGAATAACTGGGACACGTCAAACGAAAAAGTGCCTTGCGCAAAATGTGAGCATGCGCAAAATGTGCGATTCACATCTTTCTGCACATGCGCAAAGTCTCATCGGGGGTGGGGGTAGGGCATTTTTTTCTCCACTGAAACTTTCTATATAAGTCAATGATTTCGTTTGCGGACAGCAAAGGCCTTCATCAGACTGCACAAAACCGCAGGCTGATCTTGTCCTTCGCTGTTCACATACGTCCGAAGACACGTTTTCGTCTGGTGCGTCCCAATTGCAAGCAGTTACTTCATTTACTCCATACTAATATCACAAATGAGCCGCTGCACGGTAAAAAAGACCTTATGTTTTTTCGGTTTGTAGTTCTTTAAATGCGCATGTTACAGACATGCATTGTTTGCCTAAAGCTTCCTCAAGGTCTGTTCTACATGTCTGCGAACAGCAATGGTTCTGGCGAGACTGCGCTAAAAGGCTCCATACTCCTCAAAAATAGACATTTTTTTATCCAAAAAAGGATTAATAAATTGATATATGGTATTAATACGTACGATCATAAAATGTGACATCTGACATCCTGTAAAATTTCAGTTAGTCTCTCGTTTTTGACTTGGATCAAAACTGAAATGATTTTTATCGTATCTCTACATTAATTCAAAGATCCGATAAAAAAAAAAAATCATTTCATTTCAAGAATGAGGGACTAACTGAAACTTTACAGGTTGTCAGCTGCCACATTTTATGATTTGTGTTAATACCATGTATGATTTATGAAAACGTTATTGGATAATAAAATGCCTATTTTTAAGGAATATGGAGCCTTGAAGCGCTTACTCGCCGGACACTTTGCTTGTCGCCAATGTGGTCAGTACCATGTTTCATTTGCTGGCCCCACTATTCTAAAACAGTAACAGTTGAGGCATCTGTAACGACATTTTATTAAAACAAAGCATTCTTTTAAGTTTCTAGTTATTATATTATTACATTTAACCTATTCGATCCTGAGTTTCTGAAACAGACTTTCCCAGCTTCTGTACTTGGACACATCCATTGCTGCCAAAAGGATGACAATTGTGAATTAAGAACACAATTGCTCACAGTGTAGATCCTGATGGGATGGCTCATTATGAGCCGTCTTATCGAGATCTACACTCTGCAAAAGTATCTGTCTTGGTCTACAGGGCTGAAAGGGTTAATCTGCCTGAACAGCCTCAGCCACAGATTTACATGCTACCTGCACGCTACTTACATGCAGACTGGGAATCAATAGCTTGCTTAGAGTACTCAGGTGTTCACTGCAATAGCTCATAAAAACGACCCACAAGTTAGCAACAAATCATTACATTGATTCCATGGGAAACTATAACACAGAAATATTCCGACTAGATACGCAACGAGTCAATAACCAATAAAACACACAATGTAATACATTTTTCTATGCACTAAAAGCACATTTTCCAAACGCGTTGCTAAACAACTCAGGGACTTTTTAACAATGAAGGGGAATGGATACACATTAAGGGGAGGCACATTTGTCATAAAACTATTAACCCTCTTTCAAAATCGATACTTCAAACAGGAAAGAATCTGCCCCCACCACCTGGGAACAAAATCGTTCCTTTTAGAGAAGATTCTATTTTAGAAGTGCTGGTATTCAGCAAACCAAACAAGAAATGGCAAAATTATCTCCCTTTGTACAAAATGGCAGAAAAATCTATCATGGTATCTAGTCCCCCTTAATATAAAATGTGCAATATTGGAAAAGGGCTATTCTTGCACATGCCGCCAAAAAGGACTCGGGTCATCTTGCGCTTTCACAAAGTATGAATAGGGTCTTCGATGTCCATTTACAAAAATAAACGGATACTGTTACATCGATGAACTGTAAAGGCTATACGGATATGCAAGGTCTGACATTTCATGCAAACTGGCTTCTAAAAAGACAATTTATCACTACGGTTATCCAGAGAAAACGAACTCAGTTAAAAATCAGTAAGTGGAAATAAGGAGTAAGTACCTGTCTGTGAACAACTTACCACGGGTCAGACTCCGTTTTTCAACTCTGTCGCGTTAGTTGCCTCAGGATAACCGGCGTGATTCGTAGGCAATGCATTATCCTATTTCTTGGGGAAAGAAAATAGAGACAAAATGGAACAACTAGCCTCTATACTTTTTGCTGAATTTACCCAGCGCGATTCGAAGAACTGAACAGATAATTGAAAAGGTATCCAGCGTAATACATAGTTCACGTCGGGGACTGGATGCACGTTGTGGATGTTGCGCTGTTCGTCCAAGAGAAACAAACTGGTTTGCTTTCCTGCACACCTAGCCCCTTCCCTCAAGGTGCCTACTCGATGAAACAATTTTTTTCCCACAGATTGAGAAAAAAAAAATAAAAATTTGACAGGCTTGTCTCCAATGAAAGTATATCCATTCACCTTAATGTCTTCTCGGAAAATACAGTCAACCCTCCATATACCGACACTCGATATAACGACAGAATTCGTTATAAATGACAATTTGACTAGCACGGAACCTAATCTCAAGAGGTTACAGATAATCAGAAATTTTGCAGGTACATTGTTATTCAATACTTTAAGAAACATATGTTTTGGATATTTGTTAGAATCGCCTCACCGAGTCGATTCTAACAAATATCCAAAACATACGTTCTATGAAGAAATTACAATAAAACATGACATTTGTTGCATATTATTCTGCTCATTAAGGATTCTTTACAATAGCAAATTCATTTTAATGGCAATATACTTGGGAACAAATGTTGTCGTTGTAACGAGGGTTCACTGTAGTTTTAAGAGGATGTCACAATCTCTTTTCGTTTTACGTGATTGTAAGAAATACGGTCATTTGTTGGTCGCGCTAAGTATAAATAAATAATTGCGACACTGCAGCAGTTCAGTATAATAAAACTTTGTCGATCTATCCGGTGATGGCGTAACTCAATCTCTGTTTGTTGAAACGGAGAAGAAACGTCTATTTCTTTGTCATCACTTTTACAAATTCTGAAAACGAAAAAAGGATACACGTTTATATGAAAAGAAATAACAACATAAGCATGTGTATGATGTAAAATACCTTGCGAATGCCACTTTGCTTATTGAACTCATACATATTACATTCGACTCTCGTTATCTTGAAGTCTAAGGGAGTCTCTGAAATAATTCGAGATATCCGTGCCACAATATCAGATTTGAAGAACTGACGGACAAAAGATAAATCGAATAATCACATTTTACAATGAATATGTCTTTTGACTCCTGAAATTAGAGATATATTGAAAATATTGTGGAAAAGAGGAGAAATTGTTCCTTAGGAACGAGTTTCACTCTTTTCCACAATATTTTGTTACATGTTGTTAGATTTCCGTGTTAAAATAGGGACCAGATTTTCATTTCAAGATAAGCCGTTATCGAGACAAGCAAAGTCGAGATAGCGAGGGTCGACTGTATGTGAAAATATAGTTCTGCGTGGTGGTGGTTATGGAGGTGGTGGGAGAAATAATATTTTACGATTACACATGAACATATTCAATCAAAGCGAGCCTGTTATTTTCTAATTTTGAATGCTTTTATTATTGTTTTGGATATTTACAAAGGATTCCTACTTCAGAACATTTAGACGACATATTGCAATATTGAAATATCATTACTTGTAGATATCTTTTGATTTCTGTAAAAGTATAGAATTGTATTAAACTATTTCAAACATGGCTACACGTTTTAACTGAATGCAGTTTGCAGAAGCTAATTCAAATTAAACAGACATACCATCATAATTTACCCGGCCGTCAGAATCTGTATCTACTTCTCGTATCATTTCATCAACTTCCTTATCCGTTACATCGTCTCCGAGTAAGTTTACCATCACATGTTTCAATTCCGCTGGGGTGATATAGCCGTTCCCGTCTTTGTCAAAAACTTTAAACGCTTCATGAAATTCTTCCTCACTGTCTACATCTTTCATTTTCCTAGCCATTATATTGAGAAACTCCTGGAATTCGATGGTACCATTGCCTGCAATCAGGCGTACCAATAATCTTAATATTGTTTATGTGTGTTTGCTATTTTAGTAATGTTGTATGCATTCGATATCTGCCAATAGGAAAACTGACTATAAGCTTGCCGCCAACCAGATCCTATCTGTCATTGTACGTAAATTGTATGTTGAATGTCAGAAAACGAATTGCAAATACGCAGATATGCTTTACACTACTATATTTAGATAGTAGAGATCAATTATGACCAGATTGGCGAAATGTGGCAAAACAGTTGGTATATAGTTACACGTTTTATCTAAAATACAAATGAAGTAACCCTTCTGCTGGTATGCTTTTTCTGACAAAACATGTTTCTTTAAATGACCGCGGCATTACAAAAAATGAGTGCTGTAACCTAGGAAAGGCCTTAATCATTTAGCACGGCTTTCTCGAGACACTGAATGAAGACATCACGATAACATGCCTATATAATTTTTAACTCCTTATAACCCCATTTTTATGTTGTAAAATCTTATATAGTAAAACTGGGGTTTACAGGGATATACATCATTATTTCTGTTCTAAAACATAGATTGTGGGTACTCGCTAGAACCGCCTCGCCAAGGCGGCTCTAACGAATATCCACAATCTATGTTTGGAGCAGAAATATGAAAAAAAAAGATTTTTTATTGATTTTTTTTTTTTTTTTGGTGGTGATTTTTCAGTATATTTGAATAGGCGTGTTTTCATAATGAAGAGATGATGAGCAAACAATGATATAATAAACGGAACAGTTGCAATACATGACATATAAACAAAACACTGCAATAAAAGGAACTACTTTGGAAATGTTAGCAGATACAACTACTGGAGGGCTCAAATTTGTTTGCTTCTTCACCGTAGTGACGACAGTCTCTTTACATTTGTCTTATTATTCCCAGAAAACAGTGTTTGGCAATCTACTCATAATCGTTTGTTGACTCACCATTAAGAACACCATTACACATTATCGCTGCAATAACAAGTATGTGTAGAAATAATCTCTGAGACAAACACATCCCTTGAAAGTACAAGGATGAAGTATTGAGAGACCTTTTAATGGCCGCGGAATTAGGTCAACACGGTCGATAGTATCATCTGCAGATGTCATTAAACATGGGCAAGATATCAAGATGACAAGAAAATATGAATATATGGTAAAATTTTGAGTAGGTGTATATCAGTATACCAGTATGGTACAAGAGATATTACGTTAACACGTTTTCAATCACGACAACAATATGAGAAACGTAAAGATAAATCATAGGCTAACCCGGGGCTGCTTCGACGGATGGTATACATTGTGGCGTAGCAAGTTGTATGCTTGTTAATATTTACTTAACGTAATAAGTGAAAATACCCAGGAAATGCCTCAATCACGAAGCAAGCCTCCCGTGGCACCAAAGATTGAAAGATGAGGAACAAATAATGACAATACAAACTCCACATATGAAACCATAGCCGCAGAAACAGCAATAGACGATCCGCCTTAGACCGGGCATTAGGAAAACTAAAGCTAAAGTCTTATCTCGTTATGCTATAGTCTTATCAGAGAAATGCATCCTGTCAATGAAGTTAATAACGAGTGTTACAAATTCTAAGTCAGTTTACAGCAGTAAAGTGAAAAGTGCAGATGGCTGTATGGTCTGCAAATGTAAGTCATTTTGTCAGCACTACAGTCATAGTCATTGCGATAACAGGTTCATGTGAAAGCAGTATCACAAGCACTTACACTAATAAATCAAAACAAAGCAAAATATACACAAATACAAACAAAACGAAACAATTACATAAAAATATAAGTAATAAAATCAAAATGAAAATTACCATCAACATCGAACTCATTTATCATATCCTGTATTTCGGACGGTGTCGGTTTTTGTCCCAAAGATCTCAAAACGGTTCCCAGCTCATTGGTTGTAATCTTGTTGTCACCATTCTTATCAAAAATCTTGAATGCTGACTTAAAGTCTGGAAAGGTAAGCATACTTAATAATAAAGGTGTTGGTCTTACTCTTTGTTGCTTTGTGGTTTATTCTACGAGTCGACTTGTTTTATGTCTTGTGTTATTTTGTTCTTGTGTTTTTTCAGTACTTTTAGCGTTGCGATTACTTCGCTTTGGGAAGAGAGAGCTAATCTTAGTGTTTTTCGTACGTTTGTTCGATTTGTGCTTGTTTGGTTTTGTCGGTTTCCTCTTCCTCTTGGTGTCTGGGAAGGGCTGCGTTTGTGATTATGACACTCCCCGGATTTTTCTCTTACCTCTTTTTTGTAATTTTTAGAGAAGATCTCTTGTATGAAGGGGTCAAAAACAGTTTTAGAAGTTCCTATTTGTGAACCCTTCCCCTCTTTATCGTAAGTATATTACTGCGACCTTTGATTTTGGCACTTTTAGAACATTTGCCTTATTTTTTGTCAGCCATCTCCTATCTGTTGTCTGTGTCTGCTGTGTTTCGAGGATCTTGACGGTTTTTGTGAGCTTGGTGGGTGATGAATAGTACTTGCAAACGTTGCATTGCACTTTAACATATCGTTTTTGTCTTTTTGGGTTTACTGTCACCAATGAGACAAATTTGGTACTGTGCTCATCTGGCACACTAAATTTGAAGGATTAGTCCTGCTTGGTTTGTGCCTCTGCCCCTCCCCCCCCCCCCCTTCCCCCAATTATTAGTTATAATGTTGACCGTTCGTTCCAATGCGGTATTTCTGTAACAGTCCCACTTCGTTTGTTTGTTATGATTTGTTAATCTTGGTGCTTTTCGTGCGTTTGTTTGATTTTACGCTTGTTTGGATTTGTCCGTTTCCTCTTCCTATTTGTGTCTGGGATGGGCTGTGGCTTTTGATTGTGGCACTCCCTGGACTTTTCTCTTACTTTTTTCGTTAGGTTTCTGTTTTCTTGTGTCTGCTCGATTCATTCAGTCCAGAGCCGTGGGAGGGCTTTGTTATAAAGCCTAAATAGAGGTGCTGGCGCGAATAAGAGAATATTTAGTACTCACCAGCAACTTCCTTTTCTGTAAGTTGATCTGCCTACAAATATCAGATGATATGAATGTATGAGACATTAAACGAATACAGACAAGGAAGAAAGAAAAACAAGTTGAATATAGCATGTACATTTAATTGTTTACCTTTACTGTATTTCACCTAACACTAATACATAAATGAGAGTACTAACGCCTGTTGGACTCATATATTTTGAATGATTGTGTTATACCATGCATATTAATCTAGACTGTTTTTGTTATATGGGATTCGAGGTACTACACATCAGTGGATCTCATCGTTCCTGAATTCTAGAACACAGCAGGTGCTAGTAGAAGGGTAGTCGTCGGAGAAAGTTCCCGTCATCAACGGAGTGCCTCATGGGCCCGTTCTAGGTCCGGCTTTATTCCTGATCTTTATGAACTACCTGTCTGATGACATCAACTCCAGAAGAAGACTCTTCGCCGATGATTGTATACTTTACCGACAAATATCATCAGACAGTGACCAACACCTGTTGCAAGAAGACCTAGACAGGCTCACCACATATGAGAAGACCTGGGGAATAGTTCCATCCGCAGAATTGCAGTGTCCTGCGCATCTCAAGAGCAAGAACCCACAGAACCTTCAATTACCAGCTCAAAGGTGTAGCCCTAGCAGAAGAGCAGTCATTAAAGTATCTAAGGGTGGATCCACAGTCCAATTTATCATGGAAAACTCACATAAGTCGGGTCACCAAAAACATCAAATAAGATGCTAATTTTCCTATGGCGCAACTTACGACAAGCCAGCGAAGAAACTAAGACCCAGACTTACTTTACCATGGTTCGTTCCAACCTGGACTACTAATGCACAATCTGGAATCCATACCAATAGGACCAGAAACACAAGACTGAAATGGTTCAGCAAAGATATGCACGATTTGTCACCAACAGATACAGGAACACCAGCAGCGTCACTGACATGCTTGACTATTTTGGTTTGGAGTCGCATGAAACGAGAAGAAGTAAACTGCTTCCTTTTTCTTTTAATTCTGCATCCTTACGCCATTTACAATTGTATCATCTAATGCTTCTGTCTTTTCTATTTTCAATTTCAGTTTCTTTCTCGCGCATCTCTAAACTTTTGTCAAGTGTGACAGCTTAGAGTAACGACGTAGATGTAGATATAGATATGCGTCAATAACAGTTATTCATTTGAATGTTGTCACTTTGAAAATGGTCACTCACCGTCAGAAATAGCTCGCCATTTGGGAAACAGATGTTTTCAATTCCACTGACTGAACTTTGATAGCACTGCAGTGTATGGTCTTTCACCGCTAAGACCCACACGCTGGTTTTCAGGCATGAATAAGTGAATGACTCGTTTTCGTTGAATCTTTGAATGAGGTATAGAGATTGCAGGTTATACATGTACCTAAATACCACGACGAAAGCTGGGCAGTAGTTGCAGTTTGCAATGTATACAAATTTATTTGCAATTTTCTAATTGGAAAATGGAATTAATGGTATGGTATCAGATTGACATCATAAATGTATCAGTCAGCTATGATTATATCTGTTCATATGCATGAATGGGGCAAGTTTCTTGATTGCAGATGTAAAATCACTCAATCAAAAGATAGGAGGCATTAGCAATGTTGTACCTTTTATTAACCCATTTAAACCTAGCGTTCCATAAAAGGGACATTGGCAAATAGTGCAGACCCAGATCTGACGCCACAGAACGCGGCGTCTGATCAGTGTCCACACTGTTTGCATTCAGTTCAGATATTTCTACAAAACATGACAATAATAAAAACTAACCAAGCACCCTTTATATTGGAAATGGACCTATCCAAATAGTTAATGTAGAAGAGTCCACTCGGCATAAATGGGATACTTACTGTTTATGAACAAACTCATTATTATAGTTTACAAAAAGTTCTTCCAAAGGCCCTTTTTTAGAATTTACAAAGTTTAAACGCCCTTCTGTAACAAAATCTACGTCAAGTTACTCTCAGCCCTACCCGAGCTCGCCACCAGCGGAACCATTTCTGGTTACATATATTTTCTTCTTACTCCCTAACTATCTATACTGTGCACTATAAGTTTAAAGGCACAAAAGACCTTTCCTTCTACCTTATTAATTTACCTTTTTTTAATATTAAATGACACTAGTCTGTGCCCTGGTTAGGATTTACTCCTTAATTACTCCTGAAATATATGGGGCTGTGTTGTTGGTTTGGGTCATATTTACACCACTTCTTGTATATTTTTGAAGTGTGAATATAGGTTTCTGATTCGTCATTCGTTTACGGATTTATGATTTTGGATTACGGCTTTGGTACCATGACCGCAACTACTTTCTGTGCATACTTTGGGGCCATAAATTCGCGACGACTAAATGTTAGCTCTTTTTTCTGGCCTAAAAAAGAGAATGTGGGGAATGTTGGTGTGTATGTCAGTTAGAAATTATACTGAAAGTTGTTACAGCAATTAATGCTTAAACGACATTAATGCTTAAACTCACATTTTTTTCAGCAAAAGTAACTGTAAAAGGGATATCGTATTTACTAGAATAGTTAACATTTTCACCACTAACGAGCTCGTTAAGCTAACAACTCTTTGAACAACCGGGTCATGATATCAGATTTACTCTTTCAAGGCGCTTTCTAAATACAAATAGAGCTGTTACAGTTCACTTGTTGCAGTTCCTCTTCCCTTGTTGCAAAAGTGAAAATATGCTTTAACGATCTCTAATTGTTTAGTTCTCGTAGCTTCTTCTTTCAATGACTTTTGGGAATGTTGTGCTTCATAAATTCCTCAAAATAGTAAAAGAACAGTCTATTTATTTTAATAATATAAAGCAAGAGAGAGAGAGAGAGAGAGAGAAAGGCAGAAATACATACAGGGGGTGAGAGATAGAAAGTGAGAGAGAGAAAAAAAGACAGAGACAATGAGAGGGAGATAGAACTCCTGCTTAAAAGAGCTAAACTCTAAAAGGAAAGAATTTATTCCCAATGGGAACAGATTCTTTCCGTTTAGAGAAGACCCCTTTACAAAAGGGGATGGAAACAATATCGACAGAGTTACCTGTACTGAAAGTGTATCGGCTGCCTTTCAATAATCACGCGAACTATATGGTGCGCAACGCACGAAAAGTAATTTGCAAACAACGTAGGTCCAGATCAGCATGTGCATTCGTGCAATATGATCTAAGTTTTATCTGTTAGTTGACATATACTACAGTAACCATTGATTCGGTAAGCGGACAATAAAGGCCCTGTTCAGCCTGCGCGAATGAACATACTGGTCTGGGCCTGCGTTGTCTGCTAATTGCACGAAAGCCCTTTTCGTGCGTTGTGCATCATATAATAGACGTGAACAAAGCTTTCAGATCAGCCTATATCTTATTTCATATATGAAAAGAAATTGGCGGCATATAAATCATATTAAAATGCTAGTGGTAACACTCTGACGTCGTTTTTTGTGAATGAATATAATTTTCTCATTAACAGTAAATTTGTCAAACACTTACCATTGTGGTTATATGACATCCTATCTATATATACCACATGGCTGTGTAAATACTACGTTTACTTCAGGTATAATAAATTATTGTTTTGAAATGAATTGAACCAAATACACTTCTACAACATACACAGCTACACAAGGACATACATCACGAAAACACGCCTATATAGTTTTGACCCCCTTAAACCTCACTTTTATATAGTAAAACTGGGGTTTACAGGGGTGTACATTATTTTTCTTATTTCTGCTCAAAAACATAGATTGTGGGTACTCGTTAGAACCGCCTCGGCGAGGCGGTTCTAACGGGTACCCACAATCTATATTTTGTGTAGAAATATGAAAAAAATATCAGAATTTTTATCTGAAAACTTTCGGTTTTTGATGGTGAAATTTTCAATATATTTGAATAGGCGTGTTTTCGTAATGAAACATTTAAATGCGTTGTAGCAGACGATATTCGGGAATATTTTTCTTCTATTTTCCGAGAAAATAAGGCCGTGTGAATGGTTTGTGCATTTGTCGATTTACTTGAAAAATCAAAACTTATTTTCTTGGAAATATACAAAATATATATTTGAATACAGACTGCTAATGCTGTGATTGACGGTTTAAAAATTAAAACTTAAGTAGCAGATGTACTTTTGAATTGCCTTTTTTTTGTATCAGTTGATTTTGTCATATGAGATTTATATTATTCTAAACAACAAAAGTACAATATAAGTTTCATCCGTTTTTTTCAAGAAACTATCAGAAAGATATCGGCTGTGATGTATAACTTATTAAAAGAACAATGTCTCAAAATAATTGTGCAAGTTTGATGTCATTTCACCAGTAGAGTCTGACGTTACGTCTTGGACCAAGCGGCTGTAAAAAGTAAAGTAGTTCCATAAATATTGAAATGAAATAAAATTAAGCGAACTAAAAAAAATAATACAATCAGATCCACATGAAGCCCCCAACACCAAAGGGAACGACAGACAAAAACAGTTAAGCAGCCACAAAATGAACAGATGGCAAGCAGTTCGCAACTTTCCAAAAATGGTGCCAACTCTGTTACCCAAATTTAATTGAATATAACTTACCATTATGGTATATTTGGAAATGGAGTTCTGCTCATGTATACGCTAGAAAGCGTAATCAGTGTTGAAAACTTCATTACTGCTAATGAAGAGTCTCAATAAAACCGAGACTCCCATTTTCTAATCCGTAGCGTGTTGTTTCCAAAGGCAATCTTTTTTACGTTTATTTTACTACACTGCAGCTGGTGTTAGTGCCGTGTGGCGGCGATAGAACGTCCCCGCGTCCATCGTCATAGTCCAGAGTATATGTCATTTCCTTTGGGATCATTTGGCCCATTGTGATGTATTTGAAAATGGAGTTCTGCTCATGTTTACGCTAGAGGGCGTAAGCAGTGTTGCAAACTTCATTACTGCTTATGAAGAGACTCCAATTTTCTAATCCGTGGTATGTTCTTTGTTTCAAAAGGCAATCCTTTTTAGGTTTATTTTACATAATCGTTAAAAGAAAAGCATTAGAAAGTGAAACACTACATAACAATTAACTAAAAGTACTACAGTAAAAGTACCACCTTGTAACGGTCAGTAATGAATTACTTGGTGTAGTGGTGATGGTGGTGGGTTGGAGGGGTGTGGGGCTTAAGCTAACTTTACAGATCCTAACCCTCGTCCTCTGCTTACAAAACGGTAAAAACATATATTTGTTCGGTCTGTGTAGTGGTATTCTAACTCTTCCATGTAGCATTACCGGCAATATAAATCACATATAAAGCCTATATTGAAGCAAAGAGGAGGACTCAATAGAAACGAAAGCCTATTTGATCCTAATATTGAATACATGTAAAATGAAATGCGCTCTGAATATAATGTATGGCTTAAACATTCAGCTTAGAATAATCAAGAAGTAAGAAAGCTGTTGTAGTTTATTTTCTCGCTGCAAGTATAGGTGCCGCCATTTTGAATATTTAATAACATATGAGCCAGCGCACGACAAAACCTAAAATAAGACATACGACCAGTTAAGACAGATCAGCCTGCGCAAGTGCCTTCTACAGCCTCCAAGCTATTCAAAGAGGAATAAAGGAGACCTCTTGCCATACTGGGTGGATGTACAGGCTGATCTGAGTCTTTGCTGGTTACACAGGTCTTATTGTAGGTTTTGTCGTGCTCTGGCTCATATCCAATTATTGTAAGACACAGACAAAAACTACATGTTGACCTGTACATGTTGCTTATGTTTGCTTTTTGATAGTATATATGCAATTGAATACATATTCAGATATATGCAATACATGTTACGGCTGATGTGATTTTTTTAATATATGATTGGTTGTTTATGACGTCACCAACTCACAAAAGTGGCGGCGTCCATGATCGCATTTGCCTAACCTTCATAGCCCAATAATTTTCTTATTTCTCAACCAATTTTCATTTGGTTCACCAAACTGCCCAGCTAAATGGCCTGTTTATTTTCTAATAGCTTTATTATTTAATGCGCGTTTTCCAATAGGGTAGCATTTTATGAAACTCATCGTAAAACGTGGTCGAAAGTGAGTTAGAAAAAGCGCTTTTAAAGATGTGTGTTAAAACTTCAGCACCTATCTGTATGTTCAATTATCCTTTTTTATTGTGACGAAAAACAAGTGATAAATGAAATAGTCAGACACCTTAATTTTACTGTAGTCTCCTAACCCTCAAAAGCAAAATTACGCATCCCTGCAGCCAACAGGAACAACAGTGGAGTCATAATAGCCGGGAGAACTTCCTTTCCTTTCCTACATGCATTATCGAATAGAACTTTTTTGTCTACGCCCATGGGAAAAGACAATCTTAGTTTGCAACTGCTCAGGGAGCAATTTATGAAAGGTTATGGACTCGTCATATGCGTTTTAATATTTTATAACCAAGTATCATTTGTCACATATAAACGTTTGGTATACGTTTAGCACACAATGTGCTTGCACTGCTTTTTTGTTTTATGTAACATATACCTGCACGCATGCACGCACACACACAAACACACACACACACACACACACACACACACACACACACACACACACACACACACAACTCCTCCCTTATAGCACAATACTGTCTGGCCAATTATGTGAAGGTGCTTCATATCCCTGATCACAGCCAGAGGAACGCGTAAACCTATTCTTGGGGACTCAAGCAGTCACTAGACCTACCTAATGTCCATCTAACAAATAGTTCCTTGCTAACGCTGTTAAGGCTACATTATAGGGATCAAACATGGTTTATCAATGCATTAACATTCGCCAGGTCCCTTGGGAGGTGTTGAACAACATCTCCCTGGGGACCTTCGGCCGCGGTTTTTAACACCGCCCAAGGGACCTGGCGAATGTTAATGCATTGAAAAACCGTGTTCGATCGCTATTATTGCATAAAAACTGAAAACATTTGCAATATTTCGCGTTATGTCTTGCACTAATTTGTTCCGCCTTTTCCTTTTCCCCGATGTCGAGAGAATGCACGGACTATGCTCGTTCTAGGACAGGGAGTACACATCTCGTGACGGTAGCAATTCTGTGGCCCCGGTACGAGCATATTGAAAGTTGCGTAGCCGTGCATTAACAGCGCTTGAATTGCCTTGTTAATACTCGGCTTTGGGCGCACGGCTGTTAATAACGTGCGACACTGCTTTTTATGCAATAATCTGCATTGAAACATATTTGCTTAATACACTTAGATGCTTTAATTTAAATAACAAATAAATAAACAAAACCAAAGAACACTTGAAACTTCTGAAGAAATAAGATCTTAATCACAGTGAGTACAATATCGGCTTACATCCTACAGCGTTGGGTAAAAAGTGTTTTTAAACACAGAAAAGGAATTTTTCCACGAAAAGGATCCGAAAGTGGTTATCGGGTACCAAAAAGGACTTCGTAAGTATAATATTATAATTTACTTATGACTTTTGACACTGAAAATATTTAAGCACCGAATAGGAGATACCCAGTACAGAAAACAGTTGCATTAATATGAATTAATAAGAAATATTAAACAAATGTACAAGTACTGATGTGAATAAATCTATCCCTAATATTGACCACATAAAAAGAAGGCGTCTTTTTGAGTACCCGGTATCATCCCCATTTCGATCCAAATCAGTACTTAAATTGTCTTTTTACCATTTTTGTATTATTATTATTATTATTATTATTATTATTATGAACTCGTTAGGAGAACATGCAACATTTTAATGTTACCTTGGCCCTAAAATCTGGTAAAAGTCCTATTCTTTACCCGCTATCCAATTTTCGGCTCTTTGTAATTTCAGCGTAAATCTCAATCAGTTCTAGAGGCCTATAGAATTACATGACGCGTCCCCAACATCATTCTCAGTGCTTCGATCATTATCTTTCCCCTCCGACTCTTGTCTAATGTGCAAGTGTACCCTACAACGGACCGACTGAAAAAACCCATTATAAAGTTAATTGCTTTAAACTGTTCGTCTCAAACCGTGACATTTGTTCTCGTACATTATATTTCTTTCGCAACTCAGTTCTTCTAAATCTGTGTATTGGCACTGTATTTCAAGAAACACGTTATGAATTCCTGACCAAGTAGATCAGACGTCTGAAAAATGTTTCATATGCTCGATATGTCCTTGGGAATATGATGCCTTGATAACTACAGATATTATATGCAGATATGTTCCTTAGGTTCTCTCATAACCCGAATGACGCTTAACCACTGCTTATGCGTAGAGATATTTGAACGCTTTTCTTTAGCATTTTTCTTTAGCATTTTAGTCCTTTTAGCATTGCGATTACCTCGCTTGGGGAAGAGAGAGCTAATCTTAGTTCTTTTCGTAAAGATACTTGAACGCTTTTCTTTAGCATTTTTCTTTAGCATTTTAGTCCTTTTAGAATTGCGATTACCTCTCTTGGGGAAGAGATAGCTAATCTTAGTGCTTTTCGTACGTCTGTTCGATTTATGCGTGTTTGGTTTTGTCGGTTTCCTCTTCCTCTTGGTGTCTGGTAAGGGCTGTGGTTTGTGATTGTGACATTCCCTGGACTTTTCTCTTACCCTTTTTTACGAAGACTTTTCTTCAACAAATTCTGACCAAAGTTTTAACGATTAAAACAAAATGCAGTCTTCTCTCATTATCCCAAACTTTGAGGGTTCAGAACTTTTTGTTTGAGATAAAGGGAAATCAAATGTATGGAGGCTATAATGATCTAAACCAGTATTGCCCTTTATTTAGTTTGATTTGAACAGAAGTTTGAGTTATCAGTGTTTGCTTTAATGAGAGTCAACTGTACATCTCATGTCGTCGAATACTGGGAATCGCTCACAAAATTATGCTTCTCATGGGTTTATTGAATCGTGAATTTACCTGATTAAACTCTAATCCAGGACAAAAGCAATGCTTTAGTGGCAAATAACAGGGCAAAGGAGATGAAAAAAGGACACAAGAAGATATTCACAGATTTCCAGCGACCCAGCCAACTCTGTACCAATAAATGATAGCTTACAATTTCACCATGAAGCATTTTGAATGCGACTCAAGGGAGGAAATAATTGTATTTTAATACTAGTGTTGGTGAAATAGCAACAATAAAATACAGTTTGAAGAGCTTTAAAATTATTTCAGTTCTTGTAAACGTCACAAAGGTGTCTTGTTACATATTTTCCATACCCACTGACTCTTATCAATGATGGTATTACCTATAAATGACAGCCAATGATACTTACTCAGGCCTATCTGGAATATCAAATTCCACACACTCATGATAAAGTCTCCATAAAATACATTAGCATATCTGTGGTAATGCAATGTCTATTACTAGAAATGAAAATAGCCAAGTTAAAACAGTTTCATGTTCATCAACGACACTCTACATAGTTACTTAGTTTTTATTCGAACGCACAGTCCTAGCAATGGATTTAACTTTCGTTCTTTGCTTTCAGATTTGCGATTATGCATAAATATTATATTAACAGAAGCAAACCACGATTATGTACGATGTTCGTCACCATCAGTTTGACTATGGCGCAAAACACGATGATCTTCTACTTGGACATCGCCATCCTTATGAACTCTGAAATTAAAATAAAAGTAATGGAAGATAAACATACGAAATGCAAACCTATCGATCAGTAAGCTTTGGAAAATACTGGGCCCAGTTGTTCAAAACTAACGATGTCGTTAGTTAACGTATCGTTAACATTTTGATCATTACACATGCCATATACGCTAATATTTTTGCTGAATGAGTAGCTTTTGCATTTGCAAACGTTAGAACAACGTCGCATCACGCAACGTGAAGATAAGATAAGATATATATTCACCAATAATGGACCATTTAACACGGTATACAATCACATAGTACATTCGAAATAATCATCCTTACGATTGTATGATTCTGATAAAAAAAAAAACCAAACAACATGCATTTGAGCAGAAACGTCTGAACACGTACCTTAGACATGCGCACCTAACGAAGATTCGAATCAGCTAACGCGCAGTGTAATCATAATTTTTACTGGGCGCATATAAGACACTTAAGTGCACGCACAAAACCTTCCCATGCGAACATCGAAGAGTCTGACCAGACCGCGCGAAAGGAAAGACCGATCCAAGTCTTCAGTGGGCGCACACGCACACGTTATATAGCAACACATACTTATATTTGTGCTCCATTACAATGATATATGTCAACACATATATTTTATGTGCTCTAGTAAGATGTAGTTGCGGTCATGGAACCTGAGCCATAATCCAAACTCATAAATCCGTAAACGAATGACGAATCAGAATGTTCAGACCAACAGACCGTGGACCCAAGAATAAAGGGTGTAATCAGGCGTCCGCGGATAGTAAGCAAGGTACGATAAGATACTTATTCAACAATTATGGATCATTATACATGGTATACACTCATAGTTATAGTATACAATCAGTATCATTGCGATTTTATGATTCCGATACAATCGCAACATACATGTGATCAGCAACGTCAAACAAACATCCCTACGACATGCACGCCCAACAAAAGATCCAGATGACCCCGCGTACTCGCACTCGTGCAATCTGGTTAGAAGTCTCACCAGGCACATTCTAGACACCGAAGGACTCAAAGCCTCCCCATGCGGATATTTGATATTCTGAAAAGACCGCGCGGATGAGCAAGCCGATCGGAATCCTCGCCAAGCGCACATATCAGCAGGTATGTTGCGGTTCATTTATACAATACCTAAAAAAACAGTGAGATGATGGGAGAGAGAGGGAGAGAGAGAGCCTCGATTAATCAAATGCTCCGTTTTAATCTAGAAGAAGGAACTACATTAAGACGTCGTTTCTCTCCTCGAAACATTTGTAGGTAAAATCAGATAAATTATGCACAACTGTTTTATCTTCACATGTCGTCAACCAGATAAATTTCATTTTTTTTTTTTTCATTAAGTAACCTGACGACGGTGATGCGACGTTGTATAAACGTAATATGCTCGCTGATTATAGAGTGAACGACGGAACAAAACAAACCACTATTAGAACTATATATAAAGCACCCGAACAGAGACGATTACAGTCAAGCATAAATTTTCTAGAATATATTAGTATCGATCTGTCACTTAAACCCCGACCATCGTCATGTAATTAGATAGGGCAGATATAGAGAGAAATTAATAAGTGCGTCCAACGGGGACTGCGAGACAGTTCCCCGAAACGTGGAGCGGTTCGGCGTGCAGACGCACTACTACAGACTACCTATGTTACCAGTGATGTGTGTGTGACCAAAAATGTGATGGTCCAACAAACGCTTGGGTGGTTCGGTACTTATCCTGAAAAACAATAAGCGTTCCGTGATTTGGCAGAGACTATTGACACGGCGGCCGTACCGATAATAGCAACAAAACAGCCAATAACGCCAAGTATTCCAATTGGAAGGGGTCGAATCACGAGACTTATGATGTCAGCCTACAAAAATTTGCGATCGCGGCCATTTTGAATTTTGTCTCCACTTCGATTTTTTTTCCTATCCATTTTCCGTCTAAGCACGAATTCGGTTTGTGCATAAGGTACACTTTGATGTAGATTTTAGATAACACATAGACTTTACGCTCTTTTCACGTGATAATCTTAAAAAACTTTGACACAGGTAAGCGAACGATAGTATATTGTCGTAGTACCTGTCATCGGCATACACTAGTTTTCGGTATTCGGAAAGCCCAGCCCCCGCCCAACGGGGCCTGCGAAATAGATGGGCTACCTAAAGCCTCCATGTAGTGTTGCTAATAACTAAGCAGGACCCGAATTCATGTGATCGGGTCGGGTAAAAGTCTCACAAATTTGGAGGCAATGTCTTTGAACTACTGAAATATTGTTGACTTGGACGTATTATCGCAATTCATGCAGTGGAATAGAAGTCAAGCGTGGTCTGAAATAAAATTCAGTTAGATCTGTCCAACCCACCTATGAAGCATGTAATGATAATTTGGACGCACGGATATAGGTAGCACCTATTAAATTCAAATTAATAACAATAATATACACATGTTCGGGGAGGTTTTACGGGCGCCACGCAGTGTAAAACAAACATAATAGCTGTGATGTGCTAAAGTACATTTAAAGATACCCAGCAAATGATTTTTTTTTATTATTTTAGTCATTTTGAGCGTACACGGTATCTCAATGCGCATGTGTTATGTGTGAGTAGCTAACACCCTGATTAGCCTATAATCTTATTCACAATTTCTACTTTAAATCATTGCAGTTTTGTATTTTTTGTGCTTTACTACGGTGTTTCATAAATGAGGCAGAGGAACTACGCAGACCGAATACGTATAAGCAATGGAACTGCATTAATTTAGAATTATAAGGTGACGTTGCAATCGTGTAAATAAGTTTACGTCCCGCCCCCTCCCTGAGCTGACTGAAAACTAAAAACGTAGCTGGACCTGATTCAGGACTCAGGGTGATGACTGAAGGTCCGTAAAACATCCGGGTTAAGCGCCCAATAGTTTTAAGTTGGGATTTCTGTTGCAGATCTGTTGGCGAAGAAGTTCTGGTTTACATTGCCATTCCAAGTCATTATGTCCTTACCTAGTATGCTGGGATGGATGTCTTTCACGCTGCAGAGATTATTTGCTAAACACTATTAACAGTTTTAAAGGAAAACTAATGCACTTTCGGAGGAACCAGCTCTGTCAAAATTGTTCCGTCGCCCTCTAAAAGGGGGTCTATACCATAAAAGAATTTGAGCTCAGATACACCAAATTATTTCCTTATAGTGTAGATCCCTTTTCTGGACAGACTTGGCTTGCAGTAAAGAAAATACGAAGTCACAAAACGTGTCCCCTTGGCGTAAGTTGTGAAACTCTACCTGGAGTATGCAGTCCCCTTAATGTAGCTAAGGCGGTTCTAATGAGTATCCATAGTCTATGTTTTGAGCAGAAATAAGCAAAAAATGTATACTCCTGTAAACCCCAGTTTTACTATATGAAAGTAGGGCTTAAGGGGTCAACATTATATAGACATGTTTTCGTGAGGCTGAATCTAAAATGCATTTTAAGTAATTTCCTTTTACTCCTATGTATTATTCTGCTTATGAAATATGGAATAGAAAACTATTATATGGACTAATAATAGTAATAAAAATAATGATAACGGTATTTTGTGGTGGTTGGCAGTTAAAGTTTCAAACTTACAACATGAATTAAGTTCTGAAGGTTTTTTTTATGTCCAAACCATATCATAATTAGTTAGCATTTCAAAATAATGCTGAATACTTCAACAAGAAAACAATTCAAACGAGTACCTCTAAAGAACACTTTTTAATTCGAAAGTCCAACTTACTATGTTGATGCGCCAGCGGATCTAAATCCTTCGGTGCTTGCATAATATGTTGTGACCTCAGCCACATACATGTAACACAATCAACAGTCTAGCACAAATAGTGACATGACATATTTATTAATTTACCGCTATAATTTATATGTCCATCTCCGTCCACATCGGCTTCTTTGATCATTTCTTCAATTTGTTCTTCCGTCAGTGTTTCTCCTAAGTTTGCCATTACCTTTCTCAGTTCATCCGCGCTGATCAAACCATTTCCATCCTTATCATATATTTTAAAAGCTTCTCTTAGTTCCTCGTCTTTATCGACTTCCCACATTCGCTTCACCATAAGTGACAAAAACTCTTGAAAGTCCAGTGTTCCATTACCTGTTGTAGACAAAGATTTCTTTACAAGCAGGTTCTAGCTTAAATCGATTTGGAAAGTACACCTATATATTTATCGTTCTAAATTGCATCATCGCATTGCGAAGATAACGAGTACATTTTTTGCGACTTAAATTACAAACTTTTAATGCAAGAAAAGAAAAAGAAAAAGTTAAAAAGATGATATTGTTAAAAGAGCATATACAGAGTTTTAGACAGTGTAAATCAGCTTTGTTGTTGTAAGTCAAACGGTGGTCTAGAGACCGTAATGCCACACTGAACTGGTCTGGTATAGACAGCATAACAACCTTAAGTGATTCCGGTAAACTATTGACACCTGTCAAAAAGGATACTTATGATAATCAGTAAACGTGTGAATTTGACCATAGGCGAGGTTTGCTATATTGTGTCTGTCGTGTTATTTGCAAATATTCTGCCAAACATTCATTAAGATACAGTATATTTGCAGATCCGAAACTGATCTTAAAGTACAAATTTGAACTGTCAACACTGCTTGTTATTCAGCGGTCGCATTTCGACACAATAAGTGGTTGTCAAAAGGACTTTTGGTTCAAATGATAAGATACTTTTCCTTATGGTAAGGAGTTCAGATATCCGTTATTTGGGTATTTGGGATAAATACGATATGCTACAATGGAAGTTTAATATTTCAAGTAAGTTGATCTTGTAACTGGCTCTTAACCTTGTGACTATATACAATATTTAATTGGTTTTTACCATACGTCATATCTTTGACATTTATGATATTCAAATAATTAGGTAGCTAGTCTCGCATGTATAACAATGCTATCGAGGGGTTAAACAGGGCCACAAGTCTGACACCTTATAAACAAACTGAAGCAATCAAAGTTTTTTTGTTTTGTTTTTTCAGACAAAACGAAAGGTACATTACGCATTACTCTATTTAGGCGACAGACATAGTAGACCCAGCTTAAAATGCTTTCAGAAGGGTAGTTTGGGTCTACAACGTCTACCATTCAAGCACATTTTAGACACACCTACATGTAGCCAAACGGACTTGTTAGTATTTTAATATAAGTATGAAATTGGTTAAAGAACATTTTGACAATTATTGTTTTTTATACCACGGTAGAGACAACAAGACTGTTCGAATTTACTGATGACAGAAATTTTTGTAAAGGAAACAAGTATGTATGCGTAACTTGAAAAATAGATTCGAATTATATAAAGCATGTAAAGTGACTAACATTAAGTAGATATACAAAATACATTTTCTTTTATTTCCCTGAAGTCTATGTTCTGGCAGTTGCTAAATCCTTAATCTCCTTACATATTTTATATGTGAAGTTCCAAGTTCTATTTACTAAAAATCTAATCATAGCTGTAACATCGAATCTTCAGTGTGATGTCGTATTTGATAAAATTCATCCAGCGCATTGCAAAACTACCAAAATGATATGTGCGCCAGCGAAGTCTGAGATCAGCCTGGGCATCCGCCCAGTTTGATCAGAGTCCTTGCTGTCCGCATGAAAAAAATGCGTCCTTAGCTACTCATTGACTGCATAGCAAAGACTGGTCACTTTGGGCGAATGCATGGCGCACAAGTCATTTTGTTGGTTTTGTCATAGGCTAGCTCAAATAGTAGAGCAATGCCATAGAAATGCCAAGATCACAGAACATATCCTACCTGTAACAGCAAGAGCAAGTTAAACAAACAACGATCATTACGGAAACATGCCTATTCAAATATACTGAAAATTTTACCACCAAAAAATGAAAATTTTCTGATAAAAATTTCTGATATTTTTCATATTTCTGCTCAAAACATAGATTGTGGGTACACGTTAGAACCGCCTCGATGAGGCGGTTCTAACGTGTACCCACAATCTACGTTTTTGAGCAGAAATAAGAAAAATATAGTATACCCCTGTAAACCCCAGTTTTACTATATAAAAGAGGGGGTCAAAATTATATAGGCATGTTTTCGTGATGGGACATCACACATGTCATAAGCCAACGAAAAGCAAAGTAACCAGCTCCCTCTTTCCTAACAAGGTGATCACAGTGCACTCAGGAGAATCATTGGTAGGAAAAATTTTCTGAATACCATTACGAAAACACGCCTATTCAAATATATTGAAAATTTCACCACCAAAAACTGAAAGATTTCAGACAAAAATTCTGATATTTTTCATATTTCTGCTCAAAACATAGATTGTGGGTACCCGTTAGACCCGCCTCGCTGAGGCGGTTCTAATGAGTACCCACAATCTATGTTTTTAGTAGAAATAAGAAAAATAATGTATACCCCGTAAACCCCATTTTTACTATATAAAAGTGGGGTTTAAGGGGGTCAAAATTATATAGGTATGTTTTCGTGATGCCAACGAATGAATTCGATGTTGGTCTAGTCACCATTTAGGTTCATTACAAATTGAACGTCAAACATTATAACTATAGTCGGAGTATTAGTTCTTTCAAGGACATGCAAATAAATGAAAATCAACATATTTTAGATAAACGTTATATAGCTTTATAGTAGCCATTTGTTTATCAGAATGGCATGCAAAAACTGCTGCAGAAGCAAAACTGTATTTACTTCAATTAGTTAGAATCACGTTCACCCGAATCTTATTAATGTTATTGTATGGCTTATATTTTATCCAATCCCGGTTGATCTGTATACAAAATAAACTGCAGACATGTCAGCCCACGAAGTTTTACACATCATTAATCCTAAAATTATAAGCAAATTTATAAATAAAGTATACATGAAGTATAAATAAATATACAAATGAAGGAACGCCACGAGCGCGTAGCAATGCCTTCCCTAGGCACCAAACAAAAATAATAATAATGAGATAAGAATGGCATTACAAAACGTTATTCTCGTAAGAACACATTAGAACTACAGCATGAAACCATTATTGGTTTCAAAACTAATCGACACTGGAAATTCTTTAATTCGGTTATCTGATAAAGTTTTAACTGAAAAGAATCCTCAACAGTATTGGCATTGGACGGAGTTTTATTTAGGGGCATTATGGCAAAAGTCGTAACAAAAGAAAATAAATATCATAGCACGGTTACACTTAATGTTTGAATTTTTACTACTTAGACTAAAAAAAATCCAGAAACCTCCTAACGACTCTAACATTAAAGACTTCAATTTTTTGGAGCATATTAGACTTTTCGAGCAACAGGGAAATAAAAATAAAGAGAATCAGCTGTATCTTAAAGCTAAATACACGAGTACGTGAAACCGTACTCTGTTCTTGAAAATTGGGAAATATAGTGTTAATGCATTTATATTACAGTTATGCTCATTCATAACACATATTAAAAATGTGCATTTGATTACTTAGCGCTTCTCATTCAAGTTTTTTAAATCAGTATATACTGACCATCAGAATCAACTTCGTTTACCATCTCTTGTAATTCGGGCTCTGTCGGATTTTGTCCCAACGACCGCATAACAGTTCCTAGTTCTGCGATGGTGATTATTCCATTACCATCTCTGTCAAAAAGGCCGAATGCTTCCTTGAATTCTAAAATATACAAACGTTCATTTAATGACAGTTACGACTGTGCATGTCATGTTATATTGTTATTATTTACTTTGCTTCTCTTCATCGATAATTTCTATAGAATGAAGATCTTCAGTAGGTCGGAGTTTCATGTTGTTAAAAGCTTCATCGATCAATATGCTGTTGATAATTTTATATATAACCAACAAAAACTAAATCTATGGTTAACCGTATGGTTCGGACTTTCAAACCAGGCTCCAGAGTATTGCACTCCTACCACTAGTCAATTAGCCTTTTACTGGGCACTGTACCGACTGACTGTAATGGTCTGAAGTCATCAAATGAAACTTGACAAAAAGTATTCCCGAATAACTTACCAAGATAAAACGACACCATCTGGTTAATATTGTTGGAACATTTATTACAAGAGAACACACAGTTTAATCTAAATTTTCCTTTTGACATCTAAAGCAACGGTTATTTGTAACTTTGAGCTGTATCAGTATTAAGGGCGAGGTTTCGATCGAATAGATCTACTTTTACCAACCACCTACCCCTGCGATCCCTAGTTACATCTGCTGACCATTCACATAGAAAATTGCTCTGGTTCTATCCGGCAAGGCCGTAAATAATATTGCCATTGTGTGACGATTGTATCAGTACTTTGAGGGGAAAAAAAGAACTTCGGAGTACTAAAACTTATGTGCATACTTCTAAATGGTGAAACGTTGAACAATAAATAGTAACTTTAAAGTCAAGAAAAGTCACAATCACAGAAGATAGCTTACCAATGACACCAAGAGGAAGGATAATCAAACTACGACGGACATTACACACTTAACAAAACTATTAGTAAAGACAGCGCAATGTCGATGCGCTGCCTTTTTGAGGACCAAAAGAAGAAAGCATGGGAAACCACCGAAAAACATAGCAACCAGCTTGAACTTGCCCAACACAATGACACAATGCCAGCCAGCAATTGTAAATACAATTCCTAAATATATATATATAAATACCGATGTTAAATAGACCGCGCCATGTGAAAACGTGTCTACAGGAATATGCGGACAGCAAATGCCCAGATCCGCGCAGTCTGATAATGGTTTTTGCTGTTCGCAAACAGAATAGTTGGATACTATAGAATGTTTCAAAGGAGAGCAAATGCCTGAATTAGACCTTGCACATGCACAGAATGATGTAAATCAGCAAAGGCCGGTTTTCTTTTTATTGACGCGGCCCAAATATATGTATGGGAGACATTAAATTATCACCATGCAGCACAAAAATAGGGATGATATACAAAATGGTAGAGTAGAGTCTAGACAGAACAACATTCAGGGAACATAACCTACCAATAACACAAAGAGGAAGGGTAAACAAACTACGAAGGGAAATTTACGAACCAGCATAGAAAAAGGTAAACAGACAAAACTAAACAAGCGCAAATCGAACAAACATACGAAAAGCACTAGGATTAGCTCTCTCTTCCCCCAAGCGAGGTATTCGCAATGCTGAAAGAACTGAAAGACACAAGAACAAAATAACATAAGGCAAGACTTAAAACAAATCGCCTCGTAGAATGAACCACAAAGCAACAAAGAGTAAGACTAACGCCGGTCAGTAGAATAAACCATCTATAAAACGTTTAGGATTTAGCCGTCATTGCGACTGTGCCCGATCTATGGTCGTGCAATAAAAAAGATTCTAACATTAACCTGGTTAACCATTTAGCATGCAGTCTGTTGCATAACATCTACATTTTATCAAATCCTTTTACATCAATAAGATCGTGTGCAATAAAACTGTTCTTATATACAAAACGGCTGTTACAGTAAACATCTTTTTCAAACTGAGACACAACACAATCAATACTTGAGGGCATTACCTGCGATTTGTTGCTCCGACAGTTTATCAACCTGAAAAAGACAGCGATGACGGTTACGGAAACACCAACAGATTTCATGTACAAACAGGACTGTCAAAGTGCAAAGAAGCAATATTGCCGAATTTATTTGTGGTCGCTAGCGCAGTACATTAATGCTTTATTATGCGACAAGTTGGATGGGCGGTCATTATCATCGATCATCGGACTGCATGAATCAGGTCTAGTTTAAGGTCAAATGTATTTAGGTTTAGGGTGTCCGGATACTTAGATACTTAGATAAATAAGTCCTGACCCGGTATTGCTCTTGTGTAAAATGTCCATTAAGAAATGTGCACCTACAAAGACTCAGATCAGAGTCTGGTCAGTCTTCGCTCATCAACATAAGTCTGTGATGCTTCGATATCTGCATCATTATGTGTTTTCTCTTACCTTTTTTCTGCTTGGCGCACATGTCCAAATGTACATTTTCGCACCCTGTGGCTAAAATAGGTAGTATTCAATTCGTAGGCAAACTTCTTAAAAGTAAAATTGTTGTGCTTGGTATGACATATTACCTTATTACAGGGCTCTACGCTATCATTGGCATTCATGTATGAGCGTAATTTAGTCGATAGTCGAGGAAGTGGAACAACATCACCCAAAGTAAACAACATCTCACAATGAAATATTGTCTTAGGAAACATTTTGCGTTGATGCTGAACGCTATCGCAGCTCACAGTGAGACCTGGAGGTCCTGTATGGTGCAGGTGGCCAGAATATCGCAGAAGTATTTGAGGCCTGGATAGCGCTGAAGTATGTCTCTCTGTTTTCATCACTATGGACAGGGTTCGGTTATTATGCTGGCATATTCCAAAGCAGTGGTCGGTTATCCAAAATAGGTGGTTTCTGGTACCACGTTGGACAACCCAACCCATTATTCGCGCCTTCGAGAACGCATTTATTACATTACATATATGTAAAATACAAGTTCACTGATAAATTTGTGTAATCGAAAGGAAAAGCATAAAAAATAATTTCATTCTAATAGTGATAACAGTGTACCATTTTGCGTTGTTAAATAGTTTAGTTGCTTTTATCTTACCCTTTTTTATAACATTGCAAACGAAAATATTCTATAAACAGTACAGTTTGTGTTGTAGGTCTCACACGTGGTGGGTCTACATGCTTTGTTTCATCAGTGTTTGTGATTATATGGGTTTCATTTTGATGTTGCGCAGATGAGGAAAATGACCCCTATGGTCTATATATATTTGCAATATGGCGCTGCATCAACATTAAGGGTTGGGTTTCGCGCGATTAAAACTGATTTACGCCTAGGATGAGAAAAACATGATTTTTAGCAGACAACGAAGACTTTGATATCTGCCTGCGCGAATGTGCATGCTCATTGGAGACTTCGTTGGGCACACAGGTCAGAAGGTATGTTTTCTCACGGTGCGACTTATTTGATTTCATTGATTAGTCTCTGAAAACATAATGTATACAAACAGCAGAATTAGCCAACTTCACGTTGCCATGGTTATCACATGCTAACCTGCATTGAACCGCAGCCTGAGAGAACGTACACTCTTTGATACATTGCATGTTTACTGCAAATGATGGTGACGGTGGTAATGATGATGACTGAAGTTGTCCATGGCCCTGATTCCTGAGGGCAGCTGATCCTCATAGTGTACATCAATATAATGTTTGCGCAACAGAATCAATGCCTCTGATTATTTTGTTTCCTACCGCGGAATAGCATATCGTATGCTTCAGACAGGCAGTTCGCTAAAAGTGATCTCCCTTTCATATCCTTCAACTTTGTTCTGTACATTACCAAACATTTGTAGGAAAGGACGTTTCCGAATCCACCTATATAAACTGCTATTAATGCACGAAAGAAGGTACGCATAAAAGGATTTAAAGCTTCTATTAATAACACTTGTACAAGTCGGCGAGAGGTGCGTAACTTGAAATATACATTGGTATTAACGTGATTTGTTAAGGTAGAAGACCTACCTACTTAGTCTGTGATACACCCATGCCCGTATGCATGGGTGAAACACAGACTAAGAGATCTAATAAATGTAAAGGGGAACGGATGCACAGTCATAGGTGGGATTGTGGAATATGATAATAGTATAGACGATGTCCAGGAAGAGCCACAATCACAGAACACAGCCTACCAATAACACCAACTGTCAAATTATGTTTGGTGTCCCTTCTGATAAAGAGTGTACTCTAATAGGAAATAGTTCGCTCCTTCTCAGTCCTTTTAGTGTAGAGTCTGTTTCACAAGGCACTTGGTGAGCGAGAAAACAAATCAGGAAATCATAGAAGTTGTTTCCTGTACATAACAATGCAGGAGATCTACCACCTTAACTTAAACATCTATCACTTTCCTCTTCCTCTTGGGGTCTGGGAAGGGCTGCGGTTTGTGATTGTGGCACACCCTGGACTTTTCTCTTACCTTTTTTGCATACCACGCCTGTTGTGTTTGTGCCGTGTGGAGACCCTAGAAAGTCTCCCCGTACATTCATTTAATGGTGTTATTATTTCAAGTGCCAGAGTTTGCACTTTACAATCACCTTTCGTATTCCTCTTCCTCATGATTCTAACCCAGGGTGAAGTTAGCTAGCTGTAAAAGTGCTTTAAACCCCCCGGTGGTTTGCTCTACCGACCGTTCTAAGGCGGTGGTCCCGGTGTTACTCTTTGTTGCTTTGTGGATTATTCTACGAGGCGATTTGTTGTATGTCTTTCCGTGTGTCATTTTGTTCTTGTGTTTTTCAGTCCTTTTAGTATTGCGATTACCTCGCTTGGGGAAGAGAGAGCTAATCTTAGTGCTTTTCGTACGTTTGTTTAGTTTGTGCTTGTTCAGATTTGTCGGTTTCCTCTTCCTCTTGGGGTCTGGGAAGGGCTGCGGCTTGTGATTGTGGCACTTCCTGGACTTTTCTCTTACCTTTTTTGAAACGAGAGCCTATTTCAAATGCACGTCTGTATTGGTCCGTATATGGAAAAATGTACACAATCCCTCACTCTAACACATGAAATGCCACTCAACCCTACTTAATCAAAGACATGCATGTCGCGTTTCATGAGTAAATTTTATCGTATTTTGTACACAAACATCAAATTACCTTTTAAAAGTAGCGGATGCGTAGTCTGATTTCTGTGACTTGTTTTCCTGCTCCTTTTCAGTGCGCTGTGGATCATAATGTCGTTCAACCATATACAGATATAATGGAGCTATTACAACATAAAACACACTCAGTTCTTATTTGCATTCTGTCAGTTTAATTAAATCTGTCCTAAATCTGTCCTACTTAAAACTTAGAAATAAGAGCAAGTAAATAAGTAAGATTACCATGGTGATAAGTGAGCCTGGTGTATAAATTCCTCAATTTTTCCCACAGATGAACTGTGGCATTGCAGCAATACAGAAGTAGTTATATTTATAATGTGTTTTTATACACTATTGTTCGTTTCAGGTGAAAAAGGGATGAACTTGATATGGTTACTTTAAACACCCATCAGTCTGACCAATGTATGTTTATTTTTGCGTACTAAGAACTATGTAAAACGTTGAAAAGGGAACTCGGCTTCTGCTCCTTCTATATTGATTGTGTTGATTGATTATAATGTTTATTAAAGTTATGCGCCGAATGACACTTTTCGCTTGATGGACTAATATCGTAGGTGTACATATCTGTTTCGCTTGACAGAGCGGCGGTAAATACAAAGGTAGCTTCATACACCGTTCACAAGGCAAAGGTAAGCGGCGCACCGTCGAAGACTCATCGAGGCATCTGCTGTAGCTGTTATACATCATTCTAGCAATACTTCGGCTAAGAGCGACGTTGATTCAGTTCGATGTAGTTTAAGTGTCGTTTACAGTCTATAGACTAATCTCTCCTGCTATATACCCTTGGTAAATATATGCCAGTAGTCAGTTCATTCGAGCACTTTCTTTAAACAAATAGATCCTATTAATTACATTCAGTTTTCTTTTATTATCATTTCTTTTAAGTATAGCTACTTTTCTTTTAGAGATCTAATTTGGTCATATGGTCATATGCAAAAACAGCTTCACAATTATAAAACAAACGTTTCTTTGCAATGAAATATGTATTATTAAGAAAGCTTTCATGTGAATATTGAGATATTTAAAGTTAGATATTAGTTAAATTCCAGTACGGGCCTGTGATAAAAACTGAGCATTCTAATTCGAAGGAATCAGTATTTTGTCTACCTTGCGATTTACCTATGAGGGAGACAATAGCAGCAAAAAAGCTACTGGTATCTCTCACTGATGTAGCAAATGAAATTCTGGGGCTCTCATACGACATAAAATGAATATTATATGAACACGCCTGTGTGAATGTTTATTTCAAAATAACCTTTTTATAATAAATAGAATAATTATTTGTATTTTTCTCATTCCATCACAAAAAAATACATTTTGAGTTATGCGTCTTTGAACACTGAAAATAACAGTTTACGTGATATATTTGTAAGCTTTACATGAATGTGAAGCACCATCAGGGGATCTGCAGAAAATAAGAACTGTAAGTCTGGTTTACTTATTTTTTGAGTTATGGACCTTTGAACATTGCAAATAGTCATTTCAGTCATATATTCATGTCAATTGTATTTAGGGACAGACTAATGCACTTCCCCTGTGATTTCATTTTTGACAGAGTCATGGCACTTGCTTCATGTAAGTGCAGTGGCGGGGCATGGTGCAGTGCTTGTAGCGCTTCTATTAGATATGATAAAAAGAATTCTTCGGATAACTATGATATTCTGTCCTGATAAACCTATTCATTGAATCCCTTTTGATTGTATGTTGTTTTTATTTATTTTTCTTTCTTTCGCCTATTGTAGGGGATGAAGCTATGCAGCTGCTTCTAGCTTGAAAAGAAAGGACCCTTATAGGTAAGACATCAACCATCCATGTACACATCAACTTCGAAACAAACAACGTGTTAACTAAACAACTGTATTGTGTCCAGACAAGAAATGATATATTAATTCTGGTCATTTTTGGACGGGTTTTTAGAAAATCTGTCATTTAAAATAGCGAAGTCCGGGGAGGCTGGCGTTGGGTGTCATCCGGGGTTTACCTTTTGGTTAACCTTTTTTTTTAAGTTATATGTTACCTTAATTCTTCAATGGATTGCTTTCATATTTAGTAGGGATGAAGAGGAGGACCAGTAGGCATGTCGCGTGCAAGAGAGACAACACTCACTTTCATCATTATGTACACTCTGGTGATTTATTCTACTAGCCGCTCTAAGGCGGTGTTAGTCTTACTCCTTGTTGCTTTGTGGTTTATTCTACGAGGCGATTTGGTTTAAGTCTTGCCTTGTGTTATTTTGTTCTTGTGTTGTTGTTTTTTCAGTCCTTTTAGCATTGCGATTACCTCGCTTGGGGAAGAGAGAGCTGATCTTAGTGCTTTTCGTACATTTGTTCGATTTGCGCTTGTTTGGTTTTGTCTGTATCCCCTTCCTCTTTGTGTCTGGCAAGGGTTGCGGCTTGTGATTTTGGCATTCCCTGGACTTTTCTTTTGACTTTTTTTCCCCTGACGTCCGAGGTGTACCTTTTGGGTAACCGTTTCTTCAAAATTATATGTTACCTTTATTCTTTAGTTGATTGCTTTAGTATTTTGATAGGCATGAACAGGAGGACCAGTATTTATTTACCCTGAAGCCGAATTCTTGAGCAAGTCATAACTCCAAAACTGTTCGAGATAATTCGATAATTTTTGGTAGGCACATATATCAGGTCAAATAGAAGTGTTTCATGCTTTGTTATTTTGTCTAGTAGTCTCCCCTAAACGAATTTCTAAGCCAGATTCTTATGCACTCTATAACTTCTTAATGGTTTGGACTATTTTGATAATATTTGGTAGAGACAGAGATAAGGACAATAAAAGGTGTCGTGTGCAAGAGAGAGAACTCTAACTTATCTCCCCTGAAACCGAAATCCTGTGCAGTCCATAACTCCAACACTGCTTGAGATAATTTGATAATATTTGGTAGAGACATAAAATAGGTCAAGTAAAGGTGTTACATGCAAGAATGAGAATGGTTTTATTCTTTTCCAGTTATCTCCCCTGAACGAATTTAAAAGCCAAATTCTTGTGCACTTCATAACATCTCAAGGAGTTGAAACATTTTGATAATATTTGGTAGAGGCATAGAAAAATTCACGAAAAAAAATCTGTCCTTTAAAATAGCGGTTGTGCGTAGTCCAAGGTTTACCTTTTGGTATAACCTTTTTTCAGAGTGATATGTTACTTTATTCTTCAGTGGAAAAACCCGTCCATAATGCTGTTAGGCATTTTTCTTGTTCTATGTAATCCACACATTTGTTTGTTGTTCTTTTTGTTGTTGTTGTTTTGTTTTTTTGTTGTTGTTTTTTTATATATATATATATATATATATATATATATATATATATATATATGTGTGTGTGTGTGTGTGTGTGTGTGTGTGTGTGTGTGTGTGTGTGTTTTATTGCCATTAACAAAAGTGTATAGGTGACCATAAACGGTTATTTTTCTATATAATCGAGACAGTTTTGTTTGGATACAACACTTCTGGGTTCCACATTTGTTTTTATACCCCGCCACACGATAGTGGCGGGGTAATATGGTTTCACGTTGGACGTCTCTATGTCTGTCCGTCCGTCAGTCAGTCAGTCGTAAGTCCGTCCGTCCGTCCGTATTCCGTTTCTGGATGATTCCTTCAGTAAACATCAATGGAGTTTCACCAAACATGGTATGTGTATTGATATTGTGAGATCTGGTTTGGGATTGCTAATTGGTAAATTTCTCTAGAGCTGTGGTTGTAGTAGAGACTATTGGTATATGTGGGCGGCAGTAATTGGTGAATCGGGGTAACAGCAATAAGTGGTAGGGTCACAGTAAGGGCCTACAGTAAATGTCCTAAAAACTTCGTACACTTAACTTTCTGACAAAACAGCATATGCAAACAGTGAAGACCCAGATCAGACTGTTCCTTAAGGAGCAGCCTGATCAGGGTCTACACTTTTTGCCAAATAAACCGTCTGATCAGGATCAACACTGTTTGCCATGACACTAAATGGTTTAAGAAATAACTGCATTAAATGCAAAATTTATGCAAAAATGTATGGAATAAGGTGTTCGGAATTTTAGGATATTTACTGTATGGTACTTTCAGGAGGTGGAGAAAGGGGGTTATGTTTTATATTCTGCAATAAATAAGCACCATGCAAATATATTACATAAAAAGGGACTAAATACAGCGCGTTAAATGTCAGGTTTTTAAGCGAGACACGTTTTGTGACTTTAGTGTTTGCTTTCGTGTATACCAATCACAGTCTAACAAGAAGTCTACTCTAAAAGGGAAGATTTGCTCTCAAGAGGAGCAAATTATTTCCCTTTAGAGAAGGCATTTTGTGTTTAGCATTGAGCAAAAACTGGCTGTGGGTTTTTTTTTTTTTTTTTTTGTTTTTGTTTTTTTTTTGTTTTTTTTTGCATGTTTTATCCTGTCCGTTGTCTTATTGTTGTGTTTAGTGGATCCTGTCTAGCGTCTTGATCGCTTGCACGGGGAAGAGAGGACTCATTACGGAAACATGCCTATTCAAATATACTGAAAATTATACCACCAAAAATGAAAAGTTTCAGATAAAAAATTTTGATAGTCTTCATATTTCTGCTCAAAACATAGATTGTGGGTAATCGTTAGAACCGCCTTGGTGAGGCGGTTCTAACGAGTACCAACAATCTATGTTTTTGAGCAGAAATAAGAAAATATATATATATATATATACTCCTGTAAACCCCAGTTTTGCTATATAAATGTGGGGTTTAAGGGGGTCAAAATTATATAGGTATGTTTTCGTGATGGGTTGCTATGATTTATTTTGTTAAAGTCTGTTGTACTGTCAGTCATAGTTTGTTTGTTTGCACTTCATCTTGGTATTCTATACTGTCTGCCAGAGTTGTCTAACTTCGAAGTGCATAAAGTTCCCCTTAACAAATGTCGTATCTAGATTTTCTGTTGTATTTTCAACAAATATGACTTGATTAACTTTAATTTGCCTTATCTACATTTTACTGAATACAAATTAATCATTTGCTTTCATTGTTGGTAAGAATGATAGCCGTTGTGTCTTTCTGTTTAATTTCCTGCATACGAAGTCCCTTCTAAAGAAGGTAGTTTCTAAAGGAGAGTTTGCTCCTCTGAAAGTGTATTCATTGCCTTTAAAAAAAGGTAAGAGAAAATTCCAGGGAGTGCCACAACCACAAACCGCAGCCCTTCCCAGACCCCAAGTCACTTTAAGTCAGACTTGCACTATAAAAGGCAGATTAGGCACACTGAGTTTAGTGTGAGACTAATTTCCCTTGGTAGCTGTGATTGGCTTTAAGATTCTTATTAGCTGTGAAATGAATGACAGTTCTTATCAGCCCTCCAGCCAAAGGTAATTACTGTTTTCACACCTCAATGATGTGGCACAAAAAAACAGTTTATTATGATCTGATCAAATAATAATAATAATGCTTATGGTAGTATTAATGATAGTAACAGTGGACAGCTAAAACATATTTTATACGCTTTATAGATATTGAATATCTCTGAAACAAGACAAAGAACAAGTTAGGTCTTCGTATAAGAAGAACAGAAAGTTTGTTTAATTTTTTTTTTTTTTTTTTTATTTCGTTTTCCTTTCATTAGCTATTAATTGGTACATTTTCAGCAATTATCAAGCATACAAACATACGGTAAAACTAGTGATATGAAACAGACTTTGTTATCTCATCAACTATGTTGCCTACCATTACGAAAACACGCCTATTAAAATATACTGAGAATTTGACCACCAAAAATGAAAACTTTCAGATGAAAAAATACGGTAGTTTTCATATTTCTGCTCAAAATATAGATTATGGGTACTTGTTAGAACACCTCGACGAGGCAGTTCTAACGAGTACCCACAATCTATGTTTTTGAGCAGAAATAAAAAAAATAATGTATACCCCTGTAAACCCCAGTTTAACTATATAAAAGTGGGGTTTAAGGGGGTCAAAACTATATAGGCATGTTTTCGTGATGTCTCCGCCAACTAATATTGCACAGAACGAGATTATATGGTAAATCTGATGGCCTGGTGGCTGGCCAGCATGTGTTGAAATAGTTTGCGCACATACAAATGAAACAATGTTCAGATCATTGCTTTCAAATTAATACAATAAAAATCGGTGAACAGGTACTAAACAACAATAAAAAGTACACACGTTTAAGTCTAGGAAAATCCATTTACTTTTAAACGCACAATTAGAACACTTCTTTGTTTTGAAATGAAACAGATAAATGTGAAGACATCAAAGAAATGCCATAACCACGACACACAACCACAACACACAACCAACCCGAGACACAAAAAAAAACCTGAGATAAGGAACAACCATGGCAAAACAAACGCCACGCGTGAGAGCATCGACGCACGGACAAAACAAATAATTGCAGTAGAAGAACCGCCTTGGAATTAAAAGTAGAAAACCTCTGGGGTGTTTAAACCAGTTTTAAAGTGAAGACTAAACATGTTAAAGAAGTAAAGTTAGTTATATTTTGTAAATAGACCGTCAGGACGTAACGTCTAAAATAATGTTTTGTTAAATATACCAATAGAAACTATCTAGAGATAAGTTTTGCCATTTTTTTTTTTTTTTTTTTTTTTGTTCATTATTTCGTTATCAGTGACTCGGTAAAGAAATGTACGTTTATAAATTCTATGAAACTTTAATTTTCAGACAGCTCATAGACGTTAACGTCGAATTAAAACTTATTTTAGCACAGCTCCACGTTTTGGTCATGTTAAATAAGAAAATAAGAGAATGAATTCAGAATATCAGGAAATGTATATGAAGCATTTTCAAGAATCTGAACCAGCACTGAACAATCCGCAGAGGAGTAATCAGAACATTTAACGGTTTTCCATGGGGTATTTATAACGTCGTAAAACTGCAATGCCAAACAGGAGCACGTGACGCATACGTTAGTCTTTAATACCGCGTTGTAAATGTGTTATGATGTCATTCACTTTTGTGTTTTTACTGTGTGTGTCATTTCATTAAAGATGAAACATATTTGAATGTTGATGATTGGGAAAATGGTGTTTAATTTAGAAATAAATTGCCATGACTGTAATACAAGATTGGTAATACACTATGTTAATTCAGAGAAACAAATGTCACATGCAACTTGAAGAACAAGGGTTGTCGTAGATAGTATCGCAAACCAACACATTTTATCACAAGCATTTGATGCTAGTTTGTGCCTAAAAGCAAACATTAATACTAAATACATATTTTAGAAAACGTAGTGGTTATCACTTCACAGTTAGGTCTTATGACGGATGACCGTGTGTGCATTTTGATTGTGGGCTCGCATTATGTACTCAGTGCGCATGTATTTATTCAGCATACTACGATATCAACTATTTTATAGCATAAGAATCTTCGGATGTTGAAACAAAACATTTTCTAAATATGTGTTTTAAGATGAATGGACACACTTGGTACATTGTCAGCCACTTTTCACAAGGGAGACAGTTTTTGTTACTCCTTATTTGCTTTCCTACATACCAATCTCCTTATGAAAAGGGGTCTACACTTAAAGGAAATCATGTAATCACAAGAAGCATTTTTATTTTTTAGGAGTAAACCCTTTACAGAAGGGATATAACGATTTTGACAGAGTTGCCTCACCTTAAAGTATATTACTTCCACTTACAGCAATATTTATTTGACATGCTTCCTTTTTGACAGGAAATCCCAGTGTTGGCATATACTGAGCTGATTAGATAAAACAAATCAACCATTCTGGGAAAATAGATTTGAAACATCCAAACCATTATCAATTGCTTTCATTTTTTAATAATGTCGTGTTTGCTGTTTTGACGGATATCGCAAAGAAACAAGAGAAGAAACAAAATTCTCATTTCACCGCTTCATTCATTAAGGCCATGTAGTTCAAATCCTCAATAACAGACATTTGATTTAGTATAGCTCCAACAGAATTGTACGTACACGGATTTACGTAGAATGCTATATAACTTAAACTGTATGATGTATTCAAGAATAAATGAATGGTGGCCTAAAATGTCTCCGGCTCTATGGTGTATTCAAGAATAACTGAATAATGGCCTGAAAACGCTTAAGGCTGTTTTGACAGTAGTAGTTCTTTTATTTTGCCATCATCATCTTTACGAATTCTGAAATAATAAAAACAGAATCATGGTAAGACCAATACAAGTATTAGCTTTTACATAAAAGCCGATTTAAATATGGAATAGTTTTGGGTTCTTCACATGCAAATCTTGGCTATAAATCGGTTTACTACAATGCAAATAGTGAGTTCAAGAGGGCTAAATCAGATCTCGTCCCGTTGGCTTCTACAAGAATGGCCCTCACATTTTATCATTAAAATTATTGCAGCTAATTTTACTTCGCTATTTAGGCATGCATCATCAAAATTAACATAAGTAGTTCAGCATATCAGTTTTTTTGTCACGTTGCCGCTATAAAATTGCGCTTAGCAATACGTATGCATCCACCCATATTAAAAATGAAATTGTCAAAATTAACAGATATCCCATAATCTTTGATAAAGTGCTGTTTAGAAACAGCTACATAAGTGCGGTGTGCCAAAACAGTGCACGTGAATGAAGAACACCTTCTGTATATGTAGGTTTTCAAATAAATATTATTCTTTTCTGTTCAGATCTCCAGCTAGTCCCGGGGTTTAAAACCCCCGGTGGTTTATTCTACTGACCGTTCTAAGGCGGTGATCCCGGTGTTAGCCTTACTCTTTGTTACTTTGCGGGTTTATTCCACGGGGCGATTTGTTTTATGTCTTACCTTGTGTTATTTTGGTCTTGTGTTGTTTTTGTTTTGTTTTTGTTTTTTTTTTTCAGTCCTTTTTGCATTGCGAATACCCCGCTTGGAGAAGAGAGAGCTAATCTTAGGGTTTTTTCGTACGTTTGTTCGATTTGCGCTTGTTTGGTTTTGTCTGTTTCCCCTCCCAATTGGTGTCTGGATAGGGGTTGCGGTTTGTGATTGTGGCACTCCCTGGACTTTTCTCTTACCTTTGTTTTTATTTGTAGACAACATGCATTAGTTCAATGGTACACTGCGAATCAATAATTGATAACTTCCACGTCTCTCTTTAACTCTATATAGTCTACGCCCAAGGACGTTAACAACTATGACCGTACAGTTTGTAGATATTTCGCCATGATTTATTAGGGAAACAACTTTTGTGACTTCCTGTTTCCTTTCCTGCATACCAGGTCCCTTGTAAAAACTGATCTTTTTTCTAGAAAAGAAGAATTTGATCCCGAAGAGCAAATGTTTTCCTTTTGGAGTAGATCCGTTTTCAAAATGGAGACAAAACCATTTAATAGATTTCCTTTCCTTGAAAGTGTATCAATTTTGTTTAATATTAAGTTTGACAACGGCAAAGAGTGTGTTAAGGTGTGGTATTACAAAAGGGGCCGTCTTTGGGAATTATAATCCGATATCACACTGATTACTTTTCCCAAACCTGGCACTTTGACATAATTGTAGACGGTAACACACAAGTAAAGTAGTAAAGGAGATGTACAAGAAGTACCATAATCACAAAAAGTGTGCTACGAATGACACCAAGAGGAAGAGTAAATAAACTATGACAGATAGTACATATGAAACGAAACAAAGAAATGTAAATCTGTGAGCTCTTTCTTCATCATCGGGGTGATCTCAATGCCGGACAGGACGCACCAAACACATAAAGAAGACATTAAGGTGAATGAAAACACTTTCATTACGAAAACACGTCTATTTAAATATTTTGAAAATTTTACAACCAAAAAAGAAAAACATTCAGGTAAAAAATTCTAATATTTTTCGTTTTTCTGCTCAAAACATAGACTGTAAATACTCGTTAGAACCGCCTTGGCAAGGCGGTTCTAACAAGTACCCTTAATCTATGCTTTTAGCAACATAAAACACATAATGTTTACGCCTGTAAACCCCAGTGTTACTATGTAAAAATGGGGTTTAAGGGGTCAAAATTATATGGGCGTGTTTTCGTGATGGTAGCGTTTTTCGCCATATTTGATAAGGGAGAAACTTTTCTCCCACCTATACGAGATAGCTATGAGAAACTTCTATCTCACACGACCATATAGGTAAAGGTGGGAGAATATAAGAATCTTAGGAACAATACACTTAAAGATTTGAGAAAAAAGAATCCGCCATAAGCCAGTCCATGCAGGATAAGGAAATCTCATCCTCGGGTAGAAATTTCAACCAGGGACTCGGCAAACCTCGCCCCTGGTTGAAATGCCTGCCCCTAGGGTGAGATTTCCCTACCCTGCATGGACACTCATGATGGATACTTATATTTTAAGTTCATGTTTGCTTTCCTGCATATCAAGTCTTTTCCTTAAGCGTCTCAACATTAAAAGAAAAAAATATTTGCTGCAAGGAAAATGGTAAATCTGAATATTCCGCTTATCTATATCTTTAGCTATGTAATCCATTGAATGAGCCGCGCCCAGCGAATATGTGTCCTCGAGCATACGCAAAATGCACTGAGTTAGATTCATCCTGCACACGCGCAAAGTATCATCCGGGTCTTTGCTTTTTATTCATACATTCTGTAGTATCCAATAATTTTGTCAGAGGACAGTGAAGTCCCTGATCAGACTGCAAATCTAGGCCTTCATTGTCCGAATTGACTCCTCCGTCAAGTCACTTGACCATTTAACCGACCATTCAAAATAGCTAATAAGGTAACTGTCAATCTTTTTAGTTAGAGAAACAAATCAATACGTGTTTTTTACAGTTAAGCACAGGTATATCAATACAAAGTTTGTCTAAGGACAATCACGCGGGCGTGGTTATAACTGCATGACGGAGGAGTCAATTATGCGCGAAAACATGTTTTTGCAATGTGCGGCCCAATTATCAGTCAGTTTCATGACAAAAATGTTTAAATAATTTGGTAATAAACATTTTAAGACTGATGTTTAAGAAGAAAGCATTGATAGACATAATAACCGAGTTTAAAATTTAAGTTAAAAACAAAAAAGTTAAGAAAATTTGCCTAATGAATATGTACCCTATATTATATCGGAACAATTACATAGAGTAATAAGATAACGTTTTAAATTACCTTCGTAATTAACGTGTCCATCTCCGTCTACATCAGCTTCCCTTATCATTTCATCTATCTCTTCATCGGTCAGTTTTTCTCCTAGGTTTGTCATAACGTGTCTAAGCTCGGCAGCGCTGATAAGCCCATTACCGTCTTTGTCAAATACTTTGAAAGCTTCCAGTAGTTCTTCCTCGTTGTCTCCTTCTTTTTTTCTTCTCGCCATCATTAACAAGAACTCCTTGAAGTCAACTGTTCCGTTATCTGTAATTATACCGTATTTGCACTGAGAATAGCCTGTGCAAACAATGTAGACCAGATCAGACGCTGCGAAATGCGGCGTCTGATAAGGGTATATATTACTTGCCGACCATACTGTAGGTTTTAGAACCATCATCAGCAGGTTGTAAAATGGACGTGTTTAAATTTCAGAATATGTATAGAAAGGAGTTAAGGTGTCTCAATTTTCATGACAAATGCGATATAGATCAGCGATTACTACTTCATCTTGTTTTTTTATATTATACACTGCATATTATAGTATTTCCTAAATGGAAGTTGAATACTTAACACTCGATGCTGCAAAGGCTTTGAAGTAAATATGTAAAGTTGCGTATGCGCAATGAATGCATACATGTAACAATATCTGATAAACTTTCTGGAGAGATAATTGTCGAAATTGATTTATTTCTGAAAAGACGACTGCCCTAAAAGGAAATAATTTTCACCCCGTAGGAGCAAATACGTTCCTTTCAGAATAAACCCTTTTTAGAAGGGTATGTGGGAAACCGAACAGAAAGTCACAAATGTTGTTGCCCTTTTATAAATCACAGAAAATCTACCATGAGTAGCCAGTCTCCTTGAGAACACATCGCCAGATAAATGTAAATGGACTAGCCAGGGTTAATTTAAACACATGTACTGAATTTACGTTACCGCATTTACCGTATGTATTCGGACATTCAGACCTAGGCAAACAGTGTAGACTCATCAGGGTCTATACTGTTTGCCACTCATCCAGCAGTTTTTAGACTCAGCATCGGGTAGTAAATTGTGCTTGTTCAAATTTTGGAATAAATATGGTAAGGAGTTGATGTGTCCGAATACTTAGGGTAGATACGGTATGCGTTTGAACATCTTAACCTCTTACAATACTTGTCCTGAAATCTGAACAAGTCAAATTTTAATATATATTTGTGTATCTAAAAACTTCGAGCTAAGTGGCAACAGTTCATACCCTGATCAGATGCCGCTTTCTGTGGCATCTTATCTTTGTCTACACTGTTTGTGCAGGCGTGTATGTCCAATATAATTAGGGTAATAAAGTATCATGTATGTACTTACTGTCAACATCAACTTCATGAATCATATCCTGTAGTTCACCTTCAGTGGGATTTTGTCCAAGGGATCTCATCACTGTCCCAAGCTCTTGAGTTGTTATCACGCCATTGCCGTCTTTGTCGAAAAGGTCGAAGGCTTCTTTGAATTCTGAAATAGCGTTGGACCTACAATGACTTTCATGGGGTAAAAATTCTTTCATGACTATTCATGATAGTATAAATAGTGTTAGAAATGACGTCATACGAAATCTAGCGGCTTAAGGGCATGTCTTCCGCCCTTCGTTCACAAGGGATATAATGTTTCCGACTTTCTGCTTATTTTCTCACACACCTGGCTCCTTCTGAAAAGGGATCTACTCTAATAAGGAAAGTTTGGTCTCAGAGGGAGCAAATTCTTTCTTTAGAGAAGACAAAATCAAGCTTGACAAAATTGTCATCCCTGAATGTGTGTATCAAATGCCCAAAGTGCAATAAGTAAATGCAAAATAAATAAACAAATAAATACATGAATAAATAAATAAATACATGAATAAATACAACACCTGCATACAGAACAGTTGCATCTGCCATTGCTTGCCCCAGACGGGGATGGCGGGATTACCCTGGAGAATTAGACATTTTTTTAAAAATAGCTGTCAAAAGAAAAACACGTTTCAAAATTTTCAATCGAATTCCAAGGGGTTTAGTATGCTTTGGATGTCTATTTCCCAGGGTATCCCCGCCAAATCAACCCCACCCACTCTTTGGGAAAACAGTGATAGATGCAAACGTTGTAAAGTCAGAAATTGAGTTACTTTGTTGATTCTTGAAATTTGTATTACTTTCTACTATCGTGTCCGATTGATATGTGGCAAATGGCGACATGGTTTAAAACATATAATGGTGATTGTTGCTGTGAAACATTTTATGCTACATCCGCGGATTATTTAAGGTAAATTGATACACGAAGTAGATTTTCCACCACTTCCGCCACGGTAGACAACTTTTGTGACAACTTGGTTGCTTGTCTTTTTGGAAAAGGTTCTAGTCTATGGGAAATAACTCTGCTATATAGCAATGCATTACAAAGCATCAAGTAATCATTATTTTAAATGTAGAATATAAGTTGATACGTAGGAAAAAGAAATGATCAAGCTGAGAAAATTTGAAACTGTGGCAATCATGCAGAGCCGATTTTGGCTTTTCGTGTACCTTATCCTTTTAGGGTGCAGACTGCTACACTTTTGTGATCACTTGTTTGTTCAATACGAAAATAGTTACGTATTAAACAGTTCCAAAATTTTTGCCTGTTGTAAAGTGTGTGTGTGTGTGTGTGTGTGTGTGTGTGTGTGTTTTGTTTTGTGTTATTTGTTTGTTTGTTTTTTTGTTTGTTTTTGTTTTGTGTTTTTTTGTTGTTGTTGTTTTGTTTTTTTTTGTTTGTTTTGTTTTTGTTTTGTTTTTTTGTTTTCTTTTCTTTTTTTTTTTTTTTTTTTTTTTTTTTTTGTTGTTTTTTGTTGTTGTTTTTTTCGTTTTGTTCTGTTGTAATTTTGTTTGTTTGTTTGTTTTGTGTTTTTTTTTTGTTTTGTTTTTTGTTTGTTTGTTTTTTTTGTGTGTTTTTTTGTTTTGTTTTGTTTTTTGTTTTGTTTTGTTTTTGTGGGGTGTTTGTTTGTTTGTTGTTGTTGTTTTTCTTTCCTATTTTTATGCCAGAATTGGTCAAAATGTAACATTCAGGCAATTCTGCAGTAGATATTAGCATATTGTATGCGAAAATAGAACATCACTTGGGGTCAAGTTACCCTAACACCTACCATGAGCTCCCACAAGAATTTTGTCACTGTCTCGAAGAGACGGAAGCTGGTTACATGACACGTAGCCTACCATTTCGTTTCTTGGTTTGGAAATTTTAAAGGGATTGATTTCAGGCAAGTACTAAATAAAGACCATTGAAACTTAAAAAAAAGTTGTGGGCTGTAGAACATTAAAATGTATAAATATATATATATAAGGAAAATCAATGGTCGTCTGAAGCCTTTGAGGACAAGTATGTTAAAAGATAACTGTCCAAATATTCAAGGAAAATACGGTAGATCAACTATACAGAATAATGACTGTTAGTAACAAACGTACCTGCGACTTGTTCCTCACTGAGCTGATCAGCCTGAAAAAAAGACAATATACATGTAACAACATAACCGTTTGTTGCATTTAAAGGGAATTGATAAACTCTCAAAGGAGGTAACTTTGTCAAAATTGTTTAGTCTCTTTCATGTAAGGCCGTCCTGGAGGGCCGTAGTGTCCAGTATGCAAACGGGAAGTTACTATAGGAAGCCTTCCTTATACAAAATGACAGAAAATCTACAAAGTGCATCTCACTCCCATAAAACGAAATCGGAGCCATGAAAATAGCAATCTTGTAAATGCAGACATAAAAGCTCAGACCAAGTACTTCACATTCCACTATTGGCATTTTTAGTATCAGGATTGTGTAGGCAAAATACGAAGACATGAACACAAAACACGGACAAGTCTGGATTTATGTTGCTCGCATCAGTCACTCTGTTAGATGGTGAATGGTTTTGTCTAATTAAATAAATGAAATGAATGTACACACATATATGTATAGCTTTAGGTTAAATGTATTGATGCACTGTAACATGATACATTGGTATGTACAGAACACCTGATAGTTCATTTTGATAAATACCGTATTTGACCTAATTACCGCTCTGTGTGCTTAGATGTTGTTGTTATTATTGTTGTTGTTTTTGGTTGTTGTTGTTTGTTCTGCGTTTTGTTTGTTTCTTTTTTTGTTTTTTGTTTTTTTGTTTTGTTTTTTTGTTTATGTTGTTTGTTTTTTTTTTTTTTGTTTTTTTTGTTTTTTGTTTCTTTTTGTACTACGTGTTTTGGCGTTGTTTTTTTTTTTTTTTTTTTTTGTTTTTTTTGTTTTTTTGTTTGTTTGTTTTTTTATTATTTTAGTGTGTGTTTTTGTTGTTGTTATTTCATTGTTGTTTTGTTTTGTCCTATTTTTATTCAGAAATACTGGAAAACCATAGAATAAAATATCTATCTTTAAAGAAAGATCAGTAGATATTTTAATGGGGTGATTATTTAATGATGCTTATGCGATATCCTGTTTTTATTTATTAATTTATTATTTTATTTATTTTTTCTATATATTTATTTATCTATCAATTTATTGCTTTTCTTTATAAAATGCATATATTGATAGTACTCACTTGAACTGTATCGAAGAATTGATGAAATTCAGACTGAGTACTATCTACATCGGCTTTTATAAAAACCTAAATGAAAGTACGTGGCCTGTAAGCTTTTGATGACTATGCGCTTTAAATGGTATGTGCGGTAATTAGTCGAACACGGTAAGTAAAATATAGTGATTCATGAGGCAATTATGTGTAGTTTCATGATAAATACATCCTCAGTACGTACCTGTATGGTAAAATATTTTCAGTCTGTGGTTTGTTTTCTGTGTTAATGTTAAACAATCCTTGGTCAAGTTCGCCAAAAGACAAAACAATGACATTTTTCCAATACAGGATTTGACATTTCGTACAATTTGTATAAAAATTCAAAACCGGTTTTAAGGAAAAAAAAAGAAAAACAATTCAAAATCATATGTCTACTTGAGCTTTGCCCAGCATGCTAAGTCTTAAAAAAATGATTATTACTACTATTTTAATGCCCCTACAACGAGATTTCAGTAATTTCAAGATGAACTAAGAGACAAGTCCGAAAAAAAAGGTGGCACCATATATGTTTGAGAAGAATCCCCTCTTAATTAACGCTTAGCATGCTTGGTAAAAATTTCAGCAGACGACATTTTGAATTACATTTCTTTCTTTTTTCTTTTCTTTTTTTCATTTTTATTTTATTTTATTTTTATTTTTTATTTTTTTTTTTATTTTTTTTTTTTTTTTTTTTTTCATGCAACTTATCTCAGGTGACAATATGAATGCACATTGTCCTAGATGATAATTTGCATGAAATATCAATTTCTATTTTCTGAAAATGAATAACATCAAACAATAAATATATGGGGATAAGCCTTATTCATATCCGCGCCCATTAGGTCACTGAACGGACCCTTAACCAAATATCCTACAGGCGCTACTAAGTGGAATCGATACATTTTCTAGAAACGTTTCTGTAATAATTGTTTTATTTCCTTCAGAAAAGGGGTTAACTCTATAAAGAAAGAATTGCCAAGCCCATTCTGAAAAGGGGTCTACTTAATATAGAAAGAATTTGTTCCCTCTTGCAGTTAACCCATTTATTCCGAGTGGAATCTTCTACCTTAACTCTTTAGAAAGATCCATTTCCTATATAAGGGGTGTAGTTAGTCTTTATCATTATCGTGTTTTGTAGAAATTTCTTAATGTAATGAAAACAGTGTAGACCCTGATCAGACGCCGCATACAGCGGCGTCTGATCTGGGTCTACACTGTTTGCCAGTGTCCCTTTTATGTGTCGCTAGGCTTAAATGGGTTAAGCATACAGACAATCATAAAATTGTCTCCATGACGACAAATCTACCAAGTGTATCCGGTCCAGTCCCGTTGAATGATTCTAACCCTTGTCATGCTGAATAAATTGATGCCCCGCCCACTTCTAATTTTCAGCCAATCAGACTACTTGATCAAGATTGTTGACACAAATACAAATACTTAATGACAAACAGTGTAGATCCCGGTCAATTGGCTTCTTCGGAAGCCAACTGATCTGTGCAAATCCAGATCAGTTGGCTTCTTCAGAAGCCATTTGATCTGGATCTACACTGTGTGCAAAGGCAGGGTATATCCGGGTTCATCAGGACAAGGGTTAAAACAAAAGTGTAAGCTCTATTCGTAAAGTGTGACATAATAAAAACAAGTTTCAATTTTTCTCTTGTTATGTTTGAAACCAGTTTTCTTTACAGTAATAAAACATGAAATTAAAGTATTTATGCCGAGTTGACAATTCTATCTTAACTCAGTTAGTTTTTTTTATTGTCATCATATTAAATAAACACCCCTGTTCTAAATACAAACAGTGAAGACACTGATCAGACGCAGCTTATGTGACACTTGGCATAAATGGGTTAAATTAAAAATGCAGTCAGATGCAAACAAATATATTTATAGTGATTTTTTGTGAGACCTAGATCTTTTTCATAAATCAACATTTGTTTGAAATTCAGGATAATTGGTCTTTGAATACGTCAAACAAACAAACAAAAAGTTTGACTTTGTAACAAAACAAGCATAAATTGCAATATTTAGTATAGGTCGGAAGCTTGTATAAGATTCAAAATTAACTCTCTTGCAAATGAACTTTCCTAATACGCAAAAACAAAGTAAATGCATAGAGGGCTGCCTGAATTTGCAATATTTTCATTGACAACGGCACCAGTAACATATACAGTCGAACCTCGTTATCTCGAACTCGCTTATTTCGAATTACCGCTTATCTCGAAGTGAAAATCTGGTCCCTGTTTCAACATGAAACTATGACAACGGGTAACAAAATAATGTGGAAAAGAGAAGAAATTGCTCCTAAGGAGCAATTTCTCCTCTTTTCCACCTTATTTTATATATATTTCTAACTTCAGGAGTCAAATTACATATTCATTTGTTAAATGTGGTTGTTCAATTTATTGTTTTCCTCACTCTCTCAACACTGATATGTCGAGGTACGGATATCTCGACGTGTTTCAGTGAGTCCCTTGGAATTTGAGATAACGAGAGTCAACTGTACATTTTAATCTTTACCACTCTCTGGGCAAATTCAGAAGACAACAATTTCCGAGGAATTAGGCGTTTAATTGCATGTAATATCAAAGAATTTTTACTGGAAAAGCAATTAACTATAAAATTTACCACTCTCTGAGAAAAATCCAGTATTTTTTTTCCAAAATAAAATAGACTTTGACATTTCATGCAAAGGAAACAACTTCGTGCAAATTGTCTCTCAATTCTCAAGGTCAGGCCGATCTCACGCTACAACGGCTATGATAAAATTTGATATGAAGGAATGTGACAGACATATGATACCTCCTACTCTTTATTTCATTTTTTTTAAGAATACACAGTATGAAAAATGACAATAATTTCAAATGAAAGGAGATATATAGATCCGTCCAAAAGAAAATATTTTTGGGTGCAGCATGTGTAAATGTGCCTTCATGTATATGTAATAAGGAAAGACCCATGTAAACCTGCGCTTACCAAACGTCCGCTCAGCTTGATCTAGACCTTCATTATGGCTCAGTTGGAAGAGCGTCCGCTTTATGACCGGGAGGTTATGGATTTGATCTCCGGTCGAGTTATACCAAACACTTCAATTCTTTCACTGCCACAGGCGATAATAATAGGGTTTTGCAAACAGCATAGATCCAGATGAGACGGCTCAATGAGCCGTCTCATTTGGATCTACGCTGTTTGAACATTCAGTCTTTCAACTTTACCTATACACGTCTTTCCGAGCGATGGTTTGTTAAAATAAGCAGACTACAAATGTCGTCTGAAATTTGGCACCGAAAGAGTTAAAAATGGTATTAGCTGCTCTTTCGCTTGGCGCTCTGCATTAAGAAAGTAGAGCTAGGAATCAGAACTAGTCAGCCCGTTCTATAAATATAATGTGGATGTAAGTATACTGTGACTATGTGAAATCATAGTATCATGTCATGTGTCTGGGGCTTGATGTTTCAGTGCGACAGCACTTTAGAAGTGAGCATTGAGCTCTCTGCCATGTCCGGACACCGTCCCTATATGGCTGAAAGATTGTTGAAAGTGGCGTTAAACCAGTATAAAACAAACAAACGTTCGCTGTACGCTTACAAAACCATTAAAAGCTGGAGAAGGTATTAACAAATACAAAAAGAAATGTCCAGACGGGAAATAAGTGCATGTTCATGTAGGCCCTCGGATGTCTGTGCATGACCTGAAGTCTCCATTTCACACGGCGTGGATCATTTAATGATCATGCAAAACAAAAATGATTGAAAGCGTATACAAATAACGAAATCTATTATTGGCTTGCTAATCTGTAAAGTTTTATAATGGCATATAATATTCGTACTATCCCGAATATGTTTTAGTTGACCAACAGAAACCCAGAAAAACGTAGAGCAAACCCAAAAACATAACGGCTGACGCTGAAAGAAATATATCTTCATATCAATACAGGCGCTCCTAATAATTACTCTGAAAAATAGCTTTTGATGTTTTTTTGTTTTGTGTGTTTTTTGTTGTTGTTTTTTTGTTGTTGTTGTTGTTGTTTGCGAATAATATAAGAAAATATTAATTTCTTGATAAAATGACTAGCCTATATAAAGCTATGGACTAAGAGCATTTCAAAGGGCAAACAACGTTAATACAACGTCGCATCAATGTCGATGCAACGTCATTGGATCGACGTTGATAATACGACGTTGTATAAATGTCAAGAACCACTACGTGACATGTCACGTAGGCTTGTTAATAGCCACATAGACATTTTAACGTAATCCATTACGAAAACATGCCTATTCAAATATATTGAAAATTTCACCACCAAAAAACTGAAAGTTTTCAGATAAAAATTCTGATATTTTTCATATTTCTGCTCAAAACATAGATTGTGGATACTCGTTAGAACCGCCTCGCGGAGGCGGTTCTAACGATTACCCACAATCTATGTTTTGAGCAGAAATAAGAAAAATAATGTATACACCTGTAAAGCCCAGTTTTACTATATAAATGTGGGGTTTAAGGGAGTAAAAATTATATAGGCTTGTTTTCGTGATGCGGAGAATATAATGTTGTCTCGGTACTAGCATCCATTTTCTAAACAGAAGTTATCTGCTCTTAGAGTAATCAAACACTTTCTTGCCAAAGTTAAATTCGATACATAGTGGAAAGCCAGGGCTGCGTGCAGATTGGATCCCTGTACCTAAGGACGAGCACCAGTAAGAGTAGGGATCCAGGCAAAACAATTGCGAGTAACCTGCACTTCTAAACGCAGCTCTGTTTTAGTATTGGTAAGTAAGTAAGTAAGTACTTTATTTAAGAGGGTAACAACATTTCGCATACAACAACTGATCTTCCATGGGACCCTCAATTCTTCCAAGTCTATCTTAGAAAACGACTTGATTTGTAAGTTGGTTAATGTGAGCAAGGACATTAAATTGCTGCGGTAAGGAACGAAAAACAAAAATTCCTTGTAATGCTGGCCACCCGAGGGCGGGCAAAAATCAGTGGTCCGTTTGTTGTACATTTGTAAATAGGCATTTGCAGCCAAGCTGCTTTGTGTAGCAATAATGACTGTTTGCTGCGTACGCAACAATACAGTTCATACCAATCAGTTGAATTATCAAAGTTTCACGAGGACTGTGTACCTTTAAATCTCAAACGTATGATGATAAGCAGTAATAGTAGTAGTAATGGTAGTATTAGAGGTTGTGGTAGTAATCCGCCTTAACCGAGTATATACATTTTCAACCAGTTTCCATACAGTTGCTTTTGTAAATTTTGCGTTAAACAGTCGTAGAGCGTTGTTGCATTGTATTTCAATGTCGAAAGTTTATAAAATGCGAAATCACTTTACGGATTACAAAAACGTATACAAGTGACTTATAATTAAATTTAATTAAACTAAAGTAATTATTTACCATTGTGAAAACGATGAGTCTTGATATTGTTTATTCCGGGCACTTCAAACGATAACTGTAATAAAAGTACAATTTTACTATCTCTTTCCGCTTCAATAAATGTCGCAATGCGACGCTACACAGTCAGTTTTTGAACCACAACGCATGAAAAGCACCTTCTAATATGTGCGCTGAATGAAGAATCAAATTAACCTCCGCATCCATGCAGTCTGATCAGATCAGTCTTCATTTTTCCGTAAGTAGAAAACTTTGCATTCTTAGCTATCCAAAAAAGGCAGATCAGTCTGATCTGAATCTTCACTTGGTGCATATGTTCGAAGGTACGTTTTCTGACATTGCGGTCCGTTTTATAAACTTGGTATGTGTTAATGACCCTGTGGGAGTAGACAAGTGAAATTTCCTTTCTTCTTGCTTGATTTAGAAGGTGTAACATGGTATGAACAGGTAAACACCACGTATGTCTACATTAAGGGGACTTAACACACCTGGTAGAGTTTCTGCCATTTAGTACAAGGGAGATGACTTTTGTGACTTCAACTCTTTCGGTGACAAATTTTTAGACGACATTTGTCGTCTGTTTTTGTTTGTTTGTTTTTACAAACTATCGTTTGGAAAGAAGTTTATATGTGAAGTTGAAAGACTGAATGTCAAACAGCGTAGATCCAGATGAGACGGCTAACGTCTCATCTAAATCTATGTTGTTTGTGCAAAAGCCTATTGTTATCGCCTGTGGCAGTAAGAGAGTTAATGTACATCAAACCGATTCTAAAAATAAGTCTAATCTAGAAAGTAAATCCACTGTTCCCATAGGAAGCAAAGACTCACCTTAAAGAGTATACCCTTTTCTAAAGCGAACGAAAACAATTATGACAGAGTAGAGCTCTTTTAGAATAGACACCTTTTCGAAAGGAAGCCCAAAAAATGTAACAGAGTTGAAAACCCTGAGAGTGTATCATCTTACTATCCAAAATAGGTTAAAAAAATATTAATACGATCATAAAATGTGGCATCTGACAGCCTGTAAAATTTCCATTTATCTCTCGTTCTTGAACTGGATGACATATGAAATGATTTGTAACGTATCTCTGAATTACTGTTGCCAACATGAATTCAGAAATACGATAATTTTTTTTTCATTTTTGCATGTTTTGATCCAGTTCAAAACGCGAGACTAACTGAATTTTTACAGGCTGTCAGATGCCACATTTTATGATCTTATTAATATCATATAACAATTTATCAAAATTTCTTGGATAAAAATGTATATTCCTGTGGAATATGGAGCCTTTAACCCTTTTAAACCTGTAGACCAAAACATATACCTTTGCAAACAGTGTCGTAATGAGCCGTCTCATCAGGAACCACAGTTTTGGATTTTTGAACGACACCCCATCTGCAGCAATGGATATGTAGAAAAAAAAGGTAAGAGAATAGTCCAGGGAGTTGCACAATCATAAACCGCAGCCCTTCCCAGACACCAAGAGGAAGAGGAAACCGACAAATCCAAACAAGCACAAATCGAACAAACCTACGAAAAGCACTAAGATTAGCTTTCTCTTCCCCAAGCGAGGTAATCGCAATGCTAAAAGGACTGAAAAACACAAGAACAAAATGACACAAGGTAACACATACGAGTAAGAGTTAAAACACCCAAATATTATTTTTACCGTGAATAGGCACACTTGAAAAGAATGGCCGCAATTTTCGAAAGGGAGACAGCATATTTAGATAGGATGTTGCTTCACTAGTATTAAAAAAGAGGTAAGAGAAAAGTCCAAGGAGTGCCACAATCACAAACCGCAGCCCTTCCCAGACACCAAGTGGAAGAGGAAACAGACAAAACCAAACAATCGCAAATCGAACAAACGTACGAAAAGCACTAAGATTAGCCCTCTCTTCCCCAAACGAAGTAATGGCAATGCTAAAAGGACTAAAAACACAAGAAAAAAAATAACAAGGTAAGACATAAAACAAATCGCCTCGTATAATAAACCACAAAGCAGCAAAGAGTAAGACCAACCATTTATATCCATACTATTAAAATAGAAAGAGTAAGACTAACACCTAAAAACCTAAAAACTAACACAAAAAAAAACTTCTAAAAATGGAGACTTTACTTAAAAGGGCAGTAGAACGGTCAATAGATGTGTTAGTGCGTATATGGAACCAGACTGCTATTGACGACACATTGTTATGGTATCCTACAAATCGTCCTGTATAAAAGAGAGTGTACGGAATAAATGCGGATGCCCAGGCTAATCTGAGTCTTCGCTGGGCGCACATACCATTTTGTAGGTTTTGTCATGCAATGGCTCATTTATGATTATACAGTTTTATTTGCTTTAAAATGTTGAATATCAAACATATGTAGCAATTGTTTAAATATGGTAATACGACTGATTGCTACGCATATCATTTCCTCTGTTACGGTGCGACTGTCCCAGCTAGCATTCTTTATAAATCTATAGCGGGCCGTTATCGGCCCGTCAGGATAACGGCCCACTTTGGATTTATAAAGAATGCTTCCTGGGTTGTTCGTGCGTCGGTGGTTTCGTATGTGGCGTTTGTCGTGTCATCTTGTTTGTTCCTCATCTCTCCTTCTTTTGTTGTTTTGTGCCTCGGGAAGGCTTTGTTTCATGATTGTTGCATTTCCTGTTTATCTTCACTTATAAGTATATATTTGGTTATAAGCATATTAAAACAGGTTTATTTGTGCTAAAGTATGGTAAAAATAAACAACTTGAAACGGGGTTTGAAAATATGGATTTAAGTAGATTCGCTAAATAATTCAAAGAGAAAGACAATTACAATAAAGCAGCCACAAAATAAACAGATGGCAAGTAGAGTTGGCAACTCTTTCCCAAGAAGGTGGGAACTCTGTTACCCAAATTTAACTGAATATATAATCAACTTACATAAATGGTAAAAGGAAAATATTAGAAAATGAAACACTACATAACAATTTACATAGAGTACCAAAATGAAAGTACCGCCTTGGAACATCCAGTAATGATTTACTGTGGGGTTTAAGCTAGCTTTACGGGATACCAATCCATAGTGAAAAAAAACATATATTTGTTCTGTCTGTGTGGAGGTAGTGGTATCCAATATTTGTACCAAATTTCTAATTCCTAGGTACAGTAGTTCATGAGAAATATCTGACACAAATTTACGTTTGTATTACATTGGATTGAGAGATGGAAAGAGAGAAAAATAGAAGGCAAAATAAATTCCAGCATCATGGTTTTCTTATATACAATATACTTCAACCCTCTGTAACCCTCTGTACAAAAGTTGAAGACTGACTCATAGGAGCTGAGAAAATTGTGGCGTATACTTTGCAAACAGTGTAGATCCAGATGAGATAGCTCATATAGTAATCTATGTATTCTGGATCTACACTGTTTGCTGTTCTGTTCTTGAGTGTTGATTCATATCCCTGTTTGGAACAATGAATGCGTCCAATTTCAAATACGGAAAAGTCCACTTTAGAAACTCAGGGATAAACGGCTAATACTGTAGCCACTGCATATTCTTATTTTTGGTGTATTTTATAGTGGAACATGTGGTCTATAATACTTAGATATGTTAACATAATGTTAGTATACTGCTCGGATACGCTCGCTTGAAACAACCCATTCCTAGGATTATTCGCTTTACATGTTTTCAACTCGGAATTATAAAGGAGAGGAACATGATCGTCTTGGACTGCTTCTGAGAACCTAGGTTATGTATCATATGGACAAGTAAACATACATGCAAAATATTATTTCTCAGTTTGCTATAAAATTTTGATCGCGTTTCTATAAAATTTTGATCGCGTAAAACTACTTTAAGCCCCAACCCATCTGTAGTGGTTTTGTTTCTTCATCTACCCCTCACACATGATAGCTTCTTTATATTGCACACCTTCCATTTTTGAACGTAGATGTTTTAGTAACGACTGCTGATGTCCGTCATATTGTGATGACATAATTGTGGCGTTTAATGACGTCATTATGTTCAGTGACGTCAATCTTAACGATGGCGTAAGTGACGTCCATGACAACCAGTGCACATCAAACACGTGAGAATTCTCGATTTTTATTTTACACTGGGTAGGATAAGAATTTCTATCCCAGGGTTAAATCCAGGAATTCCTTAACTGGTGTGCACGAAAACAAAAGAAATCAAATGAAGATTCGAAACGGGAATAGGAAACTCTTTTTTTCTTCTTTGTTTTGTTTCAGCAGCTACCTAAATCATGTGGAATCCGCACAGTTAGTAAAGTATTGCATCTTAAATATGCAATATGGTATGAGTCTATTTTCTCATCATCACACTGACAAATTCTGAAAAAAAGAGAAGACAAAAAGTTAATTGTAAGTAAAGATAGCGTGCATTAGTGTGTGTGTGTGTGTGTTTGTGCGTGCGTGTGTGTTACAATTTCTCGCTTTGTGTAGACCACATGTAACACGTGTCATTTATGTGTCTATCGCTTAAATGTTACACCTGCGACGTCTGTGAATTTCCAGGTGATGTTACATTTCTGATGTAGATGACCCCAATGTAGACCGAACATATTTTGGCATTTGGAGCTGCGTCAGTGTTAAGCATTACGAAAACAGGCCTATTCAAATATATTGAAAATTTTATCTCCAAAAACTGAAAATTTTCAGATAAAAAAACTCTGATATTTTTCATATTTATGCTCAAAACATAGATTGTGGGTACTCGTTAGAACCGCCTTGACGAGGCGGTTCTAACGAGTACCCACTAAAAGTGCATTTTAAGGGGGTCAAATTATATAGGCATGTTTTCGTGATGAGAGCGAGGTTTCGCTCGAGTATATATGATGTAATGTTCACACTAGTTTTTCTACTGCCCGTTCCAAGGCGGTTCCTCTGATCCAGTTCTTTGGTCATGCGTCGGTTGGTTCATATATTACTCTTCTGTAGTCATTGTTTGTTCCTAATATCTTCTTTTGGTGCCAAGGGAAGGCTGTGTGGTCATGTTTGTGGCTTTTTACTGGGTAGTTTTATTTATATTTCTGTACATGAATAGGCCATTACGAAAATATGCCTATGAAAATATACTGAAAATTTTAACACCAAAATATAAAAAGTTTCAAGTAAAAAATTCTCATACTTTTCATATTTCTGCTCCAAACACAGATTGTGGTACTTGTTAGAACCGTCTAAACAAGGCGGTTCTAATAAGTACCCACAATCTAGGTTTTTGAGCAGAAATAAGAAAAATAATGTATACCCCTTTAAACCCCATTTTACAGTATAAAAGTGGGGTTTAAGGGGGTCAAAATTACATAGGCATGTTTTCGTGTTACTATATCAAATTTGTGTCTTTTCTTGTACGAATGAGACCTAATGCTATCCATTTCGCACGAAAGTCTAACTGATTATACTAAAACATTCAATTCAGCTTCTCGATATTTTGAGGGCGTACTTAATATTGATAACGATTTTTTGAACAAATGATAGAGGAAATGAGTCCAACAAAACTAGTACCTTTGATACCGAATTGTATAGAGAAAATGCCACAGTCATGGCAAACGGCTCGTCGCAAGGCACTGGAGAAGGTTTGAAATGCACGAAATAACATCAAAAAACAGCACTCAAATGTAAACAGAATAAACAGGACACAGCGGAATTGCAGCAGAAATATCGCCCTGAAAAGGTCAATAGTAAAGCTGCTCGAGCTTTACATCACGAAAACATACCTATATAATATTGACCCCCTTAAACCCCACTTTTATATAGTAAAACTGGGGTTTACAGGGGTATACATTATTTTCCTTATTTCTGTTCAAAACTTAGATGTTAGAGTACTCACAATCATATTTTGAGCAATAAATATGAAAAAATATCTCAATTTTTATCTGAAAACTTTCAGTTTTGATGGTGAAATTTTCAACATATTTGAATAGGCGTGTTTCCGTAATGACCTGGTTTTACGAGTGTCCAACGTCATACTTATCTTCTGAAGCAGCTCCAAACAAAAATATAAACAATAATCTGATGAAAACACAAACTAAAAGAAAAACAGAAAGCAAAGTTGGCAGTGGTTTGAGGCGATGATCACAACTTTAGATCTGAGGGCAATGTAACACGTCTTATCACAGCAGCAAGTAATCTGACCATTTAAAGCGGGTGACAACAATGCTCAATCAGAATTGCCGCCCTGGAACAGATACCAACATTAACTACTTGGAGAATTAAAACTTGCTTTTAAGAGTGCTCAACCCTCGCCCGTAAACCTGATATAGTTTCAGCTACACATGAATGTTTAGCCTGCGTATTTAGCGTCGAAATCGGCCAGAATTTCATAATCGATCATCGACTGACTATCGACTATTGATCACTTGTAGAAAACATTATGCATTCTTATTTTAGCCCTCTTCCAGGTGCTTATTCAGAGCTCAAGATCGATAAGAGAGGTATAGATGATATTTTTTTCTTATTACTTCATGAAAGAAAACATATGTTGTGGTTACTCATTAGAAGCGCCTTGGCGAGTAGCCACAACATATGAAAAATACCAGTAATTTTTGTTGAAACAAATGCCTTATTTCAGGCTTTTTTTTTTCAGTCTTAATCCAGTTACTTAGTGTGGCACCAACCTCCTGTAACAGCTTGAATAGGATGATGATATTTATTGTTAGCTCGATCTTGGTGTGGAGGAATGCGAAATTTGTCTCCCTTGAAAAATGGCTGAAATTCTATCAAATATATCCTAACCCTTGAGGGAACGAATGCAATTTCAGGAAAAGTAACTATGTAAAACTGTTTAGCCTCCCTTCTAAACGCATAATCAGATTTTAATTGCCGAAAGATGAAAATTACTATGAGTTACCGGGTTTGTTTAGCCGCTAGATTGTCGTACTATTGTGGAAACTCTTGCGTTATTGCTGCTGAACGTACTGGAAAATTATATAGATTTGACATAGAAATGATCACGATACTGCATGATCAACGTCGACTGATTTGTTTTTCAAACACTGATACTTTGACTTTTTCTGAGAAGGAGAAAAAAGGTCCATCTTGGAGGATACCATTTTAGAAGGGTTCTTATTTGAAAATGTACATTCAGCATCATATATGCTCTGTAATAGGTTAAAGACTATCTAATGTGACTAAGACTTGTGCCCAATACCTTTATATTATTGCAAAAAATTATTTTTAATCTATGGGATTTGTGGAGCAGCAAAACAAACCGGAAGTAACAACAGTTTTCTCGATTGTGAAAATAGCCTAAAATCTACGAAATGTATCCAGACCTTTTAGCCATGTAAGAAGACACAAACCTTCGTAATTTACTTGTCCGTCTTTATCGAGGTCGGCCTCGTCGATCAGTTCATTCACTTCTTTATCTGTTAGTTTTTCTCCTAAATGCGTCAATACATGTCTTAGTTCAGTTATACTTATATATCCATTTCCGTCTCTATCAAATACTCTGAATGCCTCTTTTATTTCGTCTTCAGTGTCAATGTTCTTCAAGCACCGTGCCATCATTGTTAAAAATTCAGGGAACTCGATTGTACCACTGTCTGTTTCAAACAAATAGAAGGATATATTTTAATATGTACCTATCTGTGACACCACTTTCAAAATGTAAAGCACCTTCTGATCTGAAAAGCCGATCAGTTGAAAAGCTCGATGTCACCAGATCCTAAGCCATACTCTAACTCGGATTCATGCGGATCGTCGGCTATGAAGAAAATTGCGGCGCGGGGAAGTTACGCTCGTATCGTTTATTTTTGTATAAAATTTCAGTAAAACAATAAACCAGAATGTTATGTTAACTGCTACTGTTGTTATGAGT
>OZ024823.1:9614844-9694596 GCA_964016985.1 Anodontia alba | reverse complement strand
CCCCCCACTCCCCCCCCCCCACACACACACCCCTCCCCACGGTCTGTTACGTTTTACCACACTTTCTGCAAGAATGAGCTAGACAACATTTGCTGTAGTGTAGTTTGTGTCATACCGTTCCAGACAGCCAGCTTACCGTCTGTGTATGCTCTGCCACAAGTCGTAACTTCCAAAACGGCCACAAAGGGAAACAAAACGCCCATTAAATAGTAGAATGAACGGTCATCACGATGGATGGAAACTTCGTGGATTCAAAAAGTCCCTTCTCTGTGTCGTGTAGACCGTACAAACACAGTGGAGAGACCAAACAAGGAAAGCTTGTGAAAGCTATTAAATCAAACGTGTGAACACTTTGCGATCATATGGTACCAACAAGGAAGATTAATTCTCCTAAGTGGATCCTAACCATAAGGTCAGTGCTCTAATCGTTTATAAATTTCCATAGGTTTTATTCAGTTAACGCTACAAATTGTATTCACCAAACTGACTTGATCAAAATATCCCAAGAATGACAATCCCAACATTAGAAACAATGGAGATTTGGTATGCTGTGTTTAGGGAAATGTTCTAATGTTTTTCTGTTATGCAAAAAAACATGTCATTACAGTAAGTCATAGATCGAACAGCCGTATGATATTGACTTCGGTGTAATGAGTAAAAGGTCATGGTAGCCTCTTTTCATGGTCTAGCGATTAACGCTTATATCTCGAAGACTATTTGATGGATAAATGTCGTACTTGTGATATGTGTCATGTGACATTAAGACTGAATTCATATCTTGTGCAGATCACCGCGATCTAAAATATCCTAGTCCAGCAAGTTTCCCTCATATCTTGGTAAATATTTGGTGGATAAATTTAAAACTTGAATATAGATTCCAGGGGACACAAAAATAACAGATATAAAATGTAGGTCAGTGTGACCTATATTTCACGATCCAGTGATTTTGCCTTGTATCTTGACAGCTGTTTGACTAAATATAGATCGAACTTCGATGATGTCGCACCTGCACCTGCGCACCCCCCGCCCCCCCCCCCCCCTTCCCCCTTCCCCCCCCCCTCCCCACACAAACACACAAAAAGTAATGTTTATTTCAGGTAAAAGAAACTAATATAGGAATTTCATCGAAAGCACATGCATATTCTCATATGATGCATGAGAAGTTGCGCTCAAAAGGTACCCACAGTGTATACACTTTTTATAAAATTTGAGGTAAGAAAATGACAAAGTTAAAATGGAAAAAGTGACAAAAATAAATTTGAAAATTATATCCAAACCACGTGTATTTTTGTAGACACTGGAGAAAACATGTGCAATGTTTCAAAAAGACCGGTATACAATTGTATGAGGAGTTGCAAACACAAGGTACCCACTGTCTATACATCTGAGGTCAGAAAATGACAAAGTTTACAAGTAGAACAAAGTTACACATATTAATGCAAGGATTATATAAAAAGCACGTGTACATTTTCAGACTTTGGAGAAAACTTGTGCAAAGTTTCAAAACGATATAAAATTGTATGAGTTGTGCTCACGGGGTTCCCACTGTCAATATATTGAGGGTGAAAAATGACTAAGTTCATAATGTGAAAAAAGTAACAAACACTGACCTAACAATTATATCCAAACCACGTGATTATTCTCAAACCATGACGAAAACACATGCAAAGTTTCATAACGATCGGTACAAAACAGTAATAGGAGTTGCGTTCACAAGAGGTACCCACAAACTTCACAATGTAGAAAAAGTGACAAAAATGATCTAACAATTATAACCAAACCAAATACACATCCTCATAACATGGAGAAAACACATGCAAAGTTTCAAAACAATCGGTACAAAACTGTAAGATGAGTTGCTATCACAAGACACCCAGGATAAATGTTGACGGATAGACGCACGAACGGACGGAAGAACGGACGGAAATATGCACTCCTAAGTCGCCCTGCTAAAGCAGGTGCGACAATTAAGTCATATTTGTGATAATTGCTCCATGTTACTCCAAAGTTGACCCCATAGTATATGTAGGTCACTGTTGTTCAGTAAGTTTGCCTTGTATCTTGAACACTATTTAATGGATGACCGTTATTGGTTCCATGTAACAAAAGAGTGACTTGGACTATGTCGGTCAGTGACAAGGCGAGCAAAGTTGTCCTCTTTCAGCTCTTATCTACTTATCTACTTATGGAAACTGTGTAGACCACAATCAGACGCCGCATTGTACTGCGTCACATCAGGGTCCACACTATCTACCCAGGTAAATACAGTACAATAGTTGCACGTCTGCTTACCATTGGTGTCCACCTCGTTTATCATATCTTTTAGTTCTTGTTCTGTGGGGTTTTGTCCCAGTGATCTCATCGCCGTTCCGAGCTCCCTAGTTGTTATCGTTCCATCACCGTCCTTGTCAAAGAGGCTAAATGCTTCCTTGAACTCTGAAAATGCCCGTGTAAGGATAGGAATATTTTAGCCAACAACGTGAGAATATAAGAATCCATCATGATCAAGAGTGTCCATACAAGATAATGAAAATCTCACCCTCGGCGTTGGCATTTCAACCAGGGACGAGGCTTGAAATTCCTACGTCGAGGGTGAGATTTCCCTATCCTGCATGGACTGGCTCGTGATGGATTCTTTTCACCCACATTTATATGATTTGTTCTATGACACCCATGTATATTCATGGTCATGTGAGATAGAAGTTTCTCACATGGGCAAAAGGCGTATCTCGTGTAAGCAAAGGTGGGAGAAAATCTAGCATCTGAGATGTGCGCCCAAAGAATATTCAAATTCGCACAATCTGATCAGTCTTATTTGTCCGCATCAAGAAATGTCGCATCAGTGGCTATCCAAAATGCACCCAATGAAGATTCTGATCAGACTGTGCAAACGTAAAGGCTGATCTGAATCTTTCCTGGGCGCGCATGTCCGAATGTAGTTGCAGATCATTTGGTTTACAAAACTAGTTAGTGTATTAACCGGGGCGGGGAGGGGATTTTATTAATTTTGGTAGCGTTTCTGTTTTATAATTATGTTTGTTAACTCTTTCGGTGCCAAATTTCAGACTACATTGTCGTCGGCTTGTTTTCTTAACAAACTATCGATAGGAAAAAAGTTTCTAAGTAAAGCTGAAAGACTGAATGTCAAATAGCGTTGATCCTGATGAGCCGTCTTATCTGGATCTACGCTGTTTGCAACAGTCTGTCTATATCGCCTGTGGCAGTGAAAGAGTAAAAATCTCAGCAAACATTTGATAAAGAACGGTTTATTAACACTTTCACCCCTGAGTTTCTGCCATTGACTCTTCCATGCCGGACTTTCGATACATCCATTGTTGAAAATAGGGGTTTTAGTCAAAACATCAATGACAAAATGGCAAATAATGAAGATCCGGATGAGACGGCCCAGTCGTCAGGAGCCGTCTCATCTGGATATACATCGTTTGCATAGATATTTGTTACAAAAACGTGCTACAAGAGCTAAATACTGAGAAGATTACTCGAAACCCCTCAGAGTGTTCCTGTAAAGCATCGGAGTTCTGTTATATTCCAGCCGGTCACGTCATAACAGGTGACCTCAATATAGTCAGGATTAGCAAACTCAGGGACATTCTTTCCAAAGGCCCTAAATATAGGGAACCCAGGTCTTTTACTTGGAAACAGAATTCTAAATCAATATTGGATTCTGTTGAAGAGTATGCACGACGCTGGGCCAAGAAAGAGGACGTAGAAGTTGACACCCTGTCTGAATGGGTTAAATCGGTAAAGTCCTTGGTAAACAGACGTGTCTCAGTACTCAGCAGAACCATGTCTCGCCGACATGAATCGGTGTTTGACGATCAAGATGTTGCTGCTGAGTTAGCTGAAATCCATGAGAAGTTTGTCGTTGTTCCAGCCGATAAGGCATCTAACAACATTGTGTTTGTTTGCAAAACACACTATATAAACTGCTTAATGGAAGAGCTTGGTATGAGTACCATGACCGGAAACCCTACATATAATCTTACTGCTATGTCCAAGGAAGAAATTCTACAAAACCACCATTCGGTGATGCTGACATTTGGAATTTCCCTCCCAGAGGAAGATATTGATCTTCCCAAACTGTACTGGATTCCTAAACTTCACAAGAATCCGTACATGCAGAGATATATTGCGGGTTCAGCTAAGTGCTCAACCAAGCCTCTTTCTCAGATTCTAACACGAATACTAACCGCAGTTAAAGAAGGCCTTCAGAAGTATTGTGACACTGCATATGCCAGAAGTGGTGTTAATCAGATGTGGATCCTGAAAAACTCCAAAGAGCTCTTAGAAAACCTAAAGGCACAATCTCTTCATTCCGTCAACAGTATAAAATCTTTCGATTTCTCTACTCTTTACACTACTATTTCTCATTATAAATTGAAATCTAAATTAAAGGCAATTATCAACCAGTGTTTCTTCCACAAGAATGGTAACCGTCGATTTCAGTATGTTGTCATTGGCTACAAAGACACATATTTCATTCGGGATCACTCTGATGCACCACAAAAATACTCAGATGCAGATGTCATTAAGATGCTGGAATATCTAATCGACAATATTTTTGTGGAGTTCGGCGGTCGGATATTTCAACAAACAATCGGCATACCGATGGGTACTAATTGTGCACCGTTACTTGCCGAACTGTTTTTATACTCGTATGAGGCGGAGTTTGTACAAAGTCTCCTCCAAGCAGGCAAGAAACACCTCGCACAACAATTCAATTTCACCTACAGATATATAGATGATGTATTGTCTCTGAAAAACACAAAATTTGCAGAGTATTTAGAATTCATCTACCCACATGAACTTGAAATAAAGGAAACAACGGAGACTTCAGCCTCCTCCTCATACTTGGATTGTTATCTCTATATCGACAATGGAAAGCTTACTACTAGGCTTTACGACAAACGGGATGACTTCAATTTTCCCATCGTTAACTTTCCTTTCCTGAGCAGTAATATCCCTTCTGCACCGGCATACGGCGTTTACGTTTCACAGTTAATCCGTTATGCCAGAACCTGTTCAAATTATCAGGACTTCATGGAGCGTGGGAAAGTGCTCACTCAAAAGTTGTTGAGCCAGGGGTATCAAAAAACCAAACTGGTAGCAACACTTAAGAAGTTCTATGGGAGACATCATGATCTAGTCAATCCCTACAATGTGGCAGTTTCCAGAATTGTTTATGATGTTTTTGCCAGTGACGCGCCATAAGTAGACTTCCCAAATCCCGGACATACGCTTCTACCGATATTTCCTTCGTTCAGGCCCATGGGCATGGTGGGCGAAGCTTGCTTACCAAGTAATGCTTACTATCCGCGGACGCCTGATTACACCCTTTGTTCTGGGGTCCATGTCTGTTGGTCTGAACATTCTGATTCGTCATTCGTTTATGGATTTATGATTTTGGATTACGGCTTTGGTACCATGACCGCAACTACTTCTGAGCCCAGTTGTTCATAGCTAACGATGTCGTTAGTTAACGATTCGTTAAAATTTACATTGAGTGATACGCAAATATGCTGAAATTTTTTGCTGAAAAAAGCTACTCACATTTTTTCAGCAACATATATCATAATATTGTATATTGAATCCGCTAAAACAGTTACCGAAATGACCCTTAACGAGCTCGTTAAGCTAACGACGCTTTGAGCAACTGGGCCCTGGTCTGCTGGGCTGAAAGGATTAAGCCTCATAAGCATCAAGCAAAATTGTAGCAGATGACAGTATATGTCCATTATTGTTATTTTTCAGAGAAAATAAGGATTGCCATTTCATGTGAATCGTCTTATTTTCAATGAAAAATAACAACAATAAAAATGTCGTGTCCTCCATTTCACTGACACCAGTCGGGAGATAATTTAACGGTAGCGAATAACAGATTATCAAAACTGGTATTCTGTCTAGATTTTCAGGGAACTAACCCAATTTCTACAGAGGAATTTGTTTTGTGCACTCCACCTGAGATGTATTCCCAAATTTCGTTTCATATCATTTGTACTAATCATTTAAAAATAAAACACGGTAGAAAATTCTGGAAATGCCCCGACCAGCTTTGGTTTCAATGTTAGGGCGATTGTCAGAAAAACTAGAGCTTTCACAGGATCTGACTACAGCCCCGCTGCAGCTCTAAAAAAAAATACATATAGTGTTGAACTATTTTCGAATTCATTCTTACCAGATAACACCACTGTAGGACATGGTAACATGGCATCGTAAAACCTATCAAGGGATTTTAATCCATGATTTATGGGCCCATTGCCTGATTCCTGAATACACGATACATCAACCCACTGTCCATGCATGTACCACTTTTTCAAAGTCCCCAAGTGTGGTATAAGTTCCATCGAAGTAGGACTACACACATAAAAGTTATTGAGCAAAATGCATTTTAATTTTTTGAAAAGCTACCAAGGAACATATCTCTACGAGTTATAGACCCTTGGCCCCTAGTCCGGTATACACGATACAGCCAGTCATTTTCCATGTTTATACGAACTTTCAGAGTTCTAGCTGTCATGGTTCAGAAAAATCTATTCCGAAAATTTTCAAGAATGGCAAAATTTGAAAACCTATCAAGAGACATACATGTTACTCCAAGAGTTATGGGCCCTTGGCCACCATTCTGTCACTTCATTACCTTAGAGACCAAGTGTGGTATGTTTCATCGAAGTAGGACCATAAAAATTATTGAGAAAATGCATTTTAATGTTTTGAAAACCTACCAAGGAACTTAACTCCAATAGGTTTGGACCTTGGTCCCTGTTCGGGTATACACGATCTAGTCATTGCCCATGTCTATACGAACTTTCAGCTTTCTAGCTTTCATAGTTCCTGAGAAATCTGTTTCGAAAATTTTCAAGAATGGCAAAATGTGAAAACCTAGGGACATAACTTCAAGAGTTATAGGCCCTAGGCCACCATTCTGCCACTACATCTTCCTTACTTTAGAGACCAAATGTGGTATAAGGTTCATTGAAGTAGGACCACAAAAAATGTTATTAAGCAAACTGCATTTTAAATTTTGAAAACTATCAAGGGACATAACTCCAAGAGTTATCGGCCCTTGGCCACTGTTCTGTGACTAAACCTTACTTACCTTAGAGACCAAGTGTAGTATAAGTTTCATTGTAGTAGAACCACTAACATAAAAGTTAATATGAAATAAAAAGGTCTTACCTATGAAACGAGCTTAAGCATTTTATGCACTTTTTTCATCAGGTATGCAAAGTCGCGGACCAGACAAAACCTGTTTAAACGTAGGTCCGAGGCAAAGTGCGCAACATCGAATCGGAATCATGGAAGTACATGGCAAATCTAGTATAGCCCCACTTTGTCAAGGCGGGACTATAAAATCCTCAGGTATATTCACGAAACTCGCTGCTAAACATCAATGCTACAATTGCTTGAACAGGTAAAACGTCAGCTGTACATGTATTAACCCATTTATGTCAAGCGTTGCATAAAAGGGACTTTGTCAAACATTGTAGACCTAGACTCTGCGGCGTCTGATCACGGTCTACACTGTTTGCATTAAATACAGAAATTTCTATAAAACATAGTAATAAATACAATTAACTAGACACCTACCTTTTTGGAAAAGGACTGGTACATGTACAAAGATTTAAGGTAAAAGTGCACATTAGGGTAAAACATTACATAACAAACTGCATACCAGTGCTATCATTGATATTTAATCGGATCCTGGTAACCATCAAGCAATATTAAACTAGCCCTCCGTTCATGATGGATAACTCTTTTTGAGCCCCCAACTTCCGAAAAAGGTATCTCCGGACATGTGCGCCAAGAGAGGATACATGTCAGCCTGCTAGTTTGCACAACTGCTCAGAATTTTTTATTGAGCGTATTTTAGATAGCCAGGGACACAAAGTTCCTCCATGCGGAGAACGAAGACATTGTCCAGCTGCGCGGATATGATAGATACGTTTTCTCGTGTTGCGGCTCGTCTAATGATGCATGTACAGTCGATCTCGTTATCTCGACTTCGCTCATCTCGAATTAGCGATTATCTCGAAGCGAAAATCCGGTCCCTGTTTTAACATGGAAATCTAACAGGTAACAAAATGCTGTGTAAAAGAAGAGAAATGGCTTCTAAGTAGCAATTGCTCCTCTTTTCCACAATACTTTTCCATATATATGTAATTTTAGGGGCCAATTAATTTTTGTATTTATTTTTCCTCAATTCTACAAATCTGATATGTCGAGGTACGGATACCTCGAAGTATTTCAGAGAGTTCTTTGGACTTCGAGATAACGAGAGTCGGCTGTATGTACCCACTCAGATTTTTACTACCTTTATACAATACATGTACACATATGCGCATAATTATGAGGGCATTGACTGTTTGCATTCAGACAAGTTGTAGAACAACTAAATAGAAATACGAGACCAGGATTGCTTGGGTACATGTACACAGTATTACAATTGTTTTCTCTAACAATCAGAGAGAGAGAGAGAGAGAGAGAGAGAGAGAGAGAGAGAGAGAGAGAGAGAGACTTTATTTTACCAATTTCATTAACAATAGAAATTATGAGCTTTTGATGTCTCTCTCTAATCTCTAATCAAAATCACCTACCTGCAATTTGTCTTTCCGTCAGTGTGTTTGTCTGCAATGAAGATTCTCATATTATAAATAAGTCACATGTGTATGTTCATGTCTTGTTAATGGTACACCCACCGATCCCCTCTATGCATGCACGATAATATAGTCTACCAAAACACAAAATGATGTTAGATACAAAAATATAGAGATTACGATGGGTGAAATATTTAACTAACAATTTTGGATAAGTGGCCCAGGCAACGTTCACACACAGTATTACTTTCAATGCTGCACAAAAGCTGGGTTTCACGTATATACAAAGAACAGAGGTCTTGTTCAGGATTTAGTTGCTATATGCATTGCTTTTTTTGTTTCTTTCTGTATCTCTTTCTTTTGTATGTATTGTGGACTATTTGAACCCAGAGTGAGGATATGGTGCCAGAAAAGAAACGATTTAACCACCCCACCCCCGTGGTGGTTTCTGCTACTGATGTTTTGAAGTGGTGGTTCTTGAGGCGTTCGTTGTTTGTGGACCATTGCTGCACATTAGGTCCTGTTTGACTTCTAGCGTTGTACAGTCGACTGTTGTTACCAGCTGTACGGCTACCCACTGCTTTCTGTTAAGTTTTCGCGTATCATGTTTCTTTGTTCTGATGCTAGTATTGCAGCCTGGCCTTGTGATGTGCTCGTTGAGGAAGACGGAACTGGTTGCTTTGCTCTTCGTTAGTTTTTTAAGCTTGGGTGAGGGGGAGGGGCAAAGGCGAGTAACTTCCTATATATTGCATAGTGCGGACGAGCGTGCTTGATAGCCCCCATTTTCAGCGCTGCCAGGTATATGATTAGCCCCCTTTTTTCAACAAAAAGTATATGACTGACCCGATTTTTCTGGATTCGTATATGAAAGGCCAACTTTTCTGGCATCCCGGTACATGAGAATATATTTTCGATCAGAGATTTTTGAAGGCTGCTTGTTCTCTTGGCATTCATTGAATTGACTGCGATATTTGTCTAACTACATGAAATAAATAGGTACAAAAAATCAAAGGGCAGTATATGAATAGGTCAACATTTCGGACGATCAAGTATATGAATGGGTCCGTTTTTTCAAAGACCAGATATATGAATGGGGTAGGTTTCGAAAAACTGGCTCCAGTTCTAAAACGAGAGACTAACTTAAATTTTACAGGCTGTCAGATGCCACAATTTATGATCGTAGTAATACCATATATCATTCTATTAAACATTTCTTGGATAGAAAATGTCTAATTTTTAGGAATATGGAGCCTTTGAGTATGTAGTGTCTGCCATTGTTTGATTACTCTTTCTCTTGAAGTCATTGGTAGGCTATAATCTATGACTATGACTCTTCCTCGACATCTTCTTCGTTCACCTACGGAAAATCTTACATTGCATAATGTACTGGGACAAAGCGATGGCAATGATCAATGTATGCGGTATCCACAGAATCTTGCCAGTAAAATTATTTGATGCTCAAGGCACGAAATGGGCCCTTATGCAATTTGCGGACCATGCAGGTTATTCGTTGCTCGCTTACAGATTAATTGGGAACTGTAATATATGTAGACGAACAGATAAGGCCCTGATCAGACTGCGCGAATGCGCAGTCTGATCTGGGCCTTCTCTGCTCGCATATGGCATATATACCTTTTTCCCACCATTTTACCGCCATTTGAAACAATGAGATAACTTTTATGACTTTCTGTTTGCTTCCCTGGAATGAATCCCGCTTCTGAAATTAGTCCTCTCTAATAGGTAGGCATGTGCTCCCAAGGAGAACAAAGATTTCCTGTTTAGGTTTAGAGTAAACCCTTTTCAGAAAAATAGGCAGCAACAATTTTGACCGAGCTGCCACCCCTGAGGATGTATCAGTGACCTTTAACATCCAAAATATCTTACCTGAAAATATTGTATCCCTTCTTAACCCTTTTCGCCCTGTAAACCAAACCAGATATCTAATGCAAACAATGTAGATCCTGATGAGACGGTTCGTCAGCCGTCTCATCAAGATCTACACTATCATTCTTTTCTTAAATTGTCACTGGCATCCCTACATACGTCAATGAATCGGAGACAAAGTTCGGAAACAAAGACAGAAGAGTTCACGGCAGTTACTCTCAATGGAAAACAAATTTTCCCTCGAAAAACCCCTCTTTCAGATTGGATTCACTTTCCCAGGAAAATAGTTTTTCAAATGATACAGTTGTCCCCCTTTGAAAAAGTCTTTCTCTTTCAAGTACACCCATTTGCCTTAATAAATAGCAGTATATTTATATTGATAAATTATGCATTTAGTATCTTTCGATCAGTAAAAATTTTGAAATGTATAGTACGATGAAAGAAAATGTCACCTCTTTAAACCTGTATTACCTAAGCTTGGAATATATGTTTGTACACACCGACAGAAGAAACACTTTATTGACCTTTTTTAGTCTGGAGATCCCCAGTAGGGTAAATGGCACTTGAACAGTGCAGAATAACGTCTGATCAGGATCTCTCCACTGTTTACAAACAGATTTTCTCTAGGCAAATCTAAATCACATAGCAAGACCTATCTAAAATTGAAATTCAACTTTTTTTTAATATAAAGTATTGGGGGAGTTTATTCAGTTTTAAATGGGTAAAAATGGAATATTCGCTTGAAAAAAAATCAGTCATGTGCCCTCCATCACGAAAACATTCCTATATAATTTTGACCCCCTTAAACCCCACTTTTATATAGTAAAACTGGGGTTTACAGGGGTATACATTATTTTCTTATTTCTGCTCAAAAACATAGATTGTGGGTACTCGTTAGAACCGCCTCGCAGAGGCGGTTCTAACGAGTACCCACAATCTATGTTTTGAGCAGAAGTATGAAAAATATCAGAGTTTTTATATCTAAAAACTTTCAGTTTTGGGTGGTGAAATTTTCAATGTATTTCAATAGGCGTGTTTTCGTAATGCGGAGCAAATAAGGACAGAGTAGGTCCAGATCAGCTTGCCAATCCGCACAGTTTGATCAGGACATTTGCTATCCGCTTACAGAATTAATAGTGAACATTGTAGAATGTATTGGTGGAGCAAAGACATTTATATGTATCAGAAAGTGCAGTTTTACTAGCTTATCAAGCTCATCACTGTTTTCATATGCCCCGCAAATATTTACAGTTCGCATCGTAAGAAACGCCGTTTTTGGACAGACAGACCTGAGCAAACAATGTATGCCCGTATCAGACGCCACAGACCCATTTATGTCAAGCTTTCCATAAAAGATACTTTGGCAAACATTGTAGACCTGGATAGGACACCGCGAAATGCGGCGTCCGATCAAGGTCTACATTGTTTGCATTAAATACAGGACTTTCTATAAAACATGGCAAAAACAAAAAATTCTGATCAGTGTCTGCATTTTTGCCTCTCATCTATCAACTTGTAGGTACATGATTAAGCTGTAAAATGGACTTTCTTCTCGTTTAAATGGAAACATATTTATGAGTTAAGAAACGAAAAACAGCAGACGATACATGTATTTTAAAGTATAATTTCTTATTTATTTTCCAGAAAATAGGATTTGATTCATGATATTGTCTCCATCGAAGACAATTTGCATGAACTGCTGAATCTTATTTTCTAGGAAAATGAAAAAAAATACCATCAGTTTGTCGTCTATTGAATCTACTCAAGAAGCGGTAAAAGTTAATATTTTCTACAATAAGAAAGTATAGCGAGATAGAAAGAAAACAGAAAACAAAATGACTCACCATGATGTTTGGTAAACAGTGAAATCACGTAAAATGAATATAACCTACGCAGACGGAAACCTCAAATCATTTTCAAGTTTCACATGAATAATATTAAATGCAGTTTATCTTAATGCAGCGTTAAAAATTCTGCATTGAATTTCATAAAACAACCATTTCAAAACATTAATGGATTAATGCCGACATCTTTCATACCTTTAGTCACTTTCAATCGTAAAACTAAGTCGGGGTTAACTCATTTATGCCTAGCGTCCAAGGAAAAGGACATTGACAAACAATGTAAACCCAGATCAGACGCCGCTGAATGCGGCGTCATCAGAATATACAGTTTGCATTACATACAGCCATTTCTATAAAACATGGTAATAATTAAAACTGACCGGCGGCTCCTTCTGTTGGAAATGGACCAGTCCAAAGAGTTAAGGCAGAAGAGTCCACTGGGCGTAAATGGGGTAATATTTCTGAGTTTGATTCAGAACCATAATTTAAATAATTCAAGTCCTAAGTTTACTGCTTAAAACCATTTGTTTTCTATTCTTGTTTTGTGTATTATTTAACTAATTAAATATTTCCAAGTAATTGAATAACGTCAATGTTCACGTATGACGTCATCAGCATTAGACTAACTTAATGTGTATCTAAAATAACAACATAGTGTCCAAATATACTACATCGTTGAAATGCCATTTAAAAATCATTTGGTGATTTTGTGACTGTTGCCAGGGAAATATGACTTGAAGAATTAAGTTATATTCAAAATACAAGTTTTCGTTTGGTTATAAGTAGTATATTACTTGTTGAGATCCGCATAAATGTGCACAAGAGCTTCAAGTGCATTTCCCAAAAAAACTGTAAATTGGACTGGTTATTGGACGTGTAATATCCTCTATGTTAACACACCTACATGTAAGTTGTAATCAAAGCAATGACAGCACTGGTGGATCGATTGTCTGAGTGTAGGCTAGGAAAATGGTCCTGTACGGGGACTTAAGACTGTTTCATTGTCTGTAATGCAAGCAAACAATGAAGACCCTGATCAGACGCCGCGTTCTGCTGCGTCTGTTCTGGGTCTGCACTGTTTGCCAATGTCACAGTCCAGGTTTTCAGATAACTCTCTTTACACTGCACTCTGACGTCACAGCGACAAAAATAACGCGGCTATAAATAACCGTTACCTGGATTAGTCTCACGCGAGGTTTGATTACATTGGTCAACGATAATCACGTGGACAACTACCTTAAGGAAATTTTGGCTTTTGTATACAGTGGCTCGATAAAAAAAGGATAGGTACATGTAGGATAGTATTTTTATTGCCAGTTTCATGACGATTTAGACAAAACAGTCTGTTGAAAAAAGCTGATTTATGATGCAATGTCAACCAAATAAATGTTTTTGAAAATAATCAAAATGCTATTCATTTTAGGCCAAAGTCATTTTCCAAAACTACTACATGTATATTCTTTAGATGTGACATAAAAACTATCGACCGATACAATGTACAGATTTCTTTTAACCAAATATCTGAATTACGAACAGATGGTTAAGCAAGTTGCGAAGTCAGCTAATCATGCTTTAACGCAGTGCTACTTACATAGCTTTTGGAGGGCTACCGTTTGGAAGTTATACAAAGCTTTATGGAAATATGATCTGGAGCGTCATGAATAATGGATCACCTATCTAGAGGAGCAGACAGTATGTTGGTATAAATACAGTTTAGTTACGAGTAGCTTAATTTTCTTAGGCGCAGGCAAATATACTCCCATTGTTGCTGTGCTACGAGATATAGGATAAGGTCCAATGTTCGTTTGTTTGTTTTTTGTGTGCTTTTTTAGTTTGGTTTTTGTTGTCGTTTTTTTTTCTGTTGTTGTTGTTTGTTTTGTATGTTTTATAATCTTAATTAGCCCAGGGGCATGGGCAGACAACCCCAAACAAAAGCAATGTATCGGTCGATTAGATTTCTGTCACTTCACAAATTTGTTGCAAGTTTCAGATAACTCATCTTCAAATGCAATTTTATAAGGATTTTTAATGATTTAATGCACGTATACAGATAGATAGGATAATACCAACGAAACAAAGTTTGATAGTACATGTATCAAAACGTTTTGCCATTTGTCATTCCAGGAGACGCACTTTCAAATTTGATATACAGTAGAACTTCAATGGCTCGAACCCCGATGGCTCGTTTACTATGGATGAATCAAACACGTTCTTGAGTCCGCAGGGATTTCCTCCAAACACAATAAACGGATAATTTAGGGAGATTTTCTTTTTTTATTTTGTAAATGTATGCTGTGTGTACTCATTAGAATCGCCTCTATGAGGCGATTCTAATGAGCACACACAGCATATATCTAAAATAAAGAACACCGAAAAGATATCCCACAGTTATCTCCATTGTGCCTCCTGGTGTAGCACTAATAGTAACCTTCCGAGGCTCGAACTACCGCTTTCTCGAACAAATTTTCATGGTCCGAAAGGGGTTCGAGCCATCGAAGTTCGACTGTATTTGTTTTAGATTCTATACATTCTGTGTACCTAAAGACTGGCACATGCATCTGCCAAAAGAAGAAAGGCTTCTGTCACTTCGCTCATTTATTGAAAGTTTCATAAAAATCATTTTTAGTTGTGATTTTATATCGAAAATATATTTTGATCCTCACTAATGAGTTATGTAAAATAAACATAAAAAATATTGCTTTTGAATACAAAGAACACGATACGGATTAGAAAATGGGAATCTCGGTTTTATCACCTTTTTATGCATCATCCGGTCATATTAGATTATGTTTACAATCATCTTTGTTCTGAGGAACTCTGTTACAAGTGCAGTCCATTTCTAGACATCAGTCAGCAACATTTAGCAGAACAAATATGTAGTTGTGACAGTATTTCTTCTGCATTTGTTTATGAGACTAGATGCATTTGGTGGATTTTTCGCCATTGTTTAAAAGTGTCTGGAATGTCCGCGAGCGCATCTGGCAGTAGACAGAGGGAGAGAGGTTGATAGGCAGGTAGGTTCTTCTAGGCTTCCTGCACACAAATGCCATGCCTATATGGTCTACTCTAAAGGAATGAATGTGCATCTTGCACACAAATGCCATGCCTATATGGTCTACTCTAAAGGAATGAATGTGCATCTAAGTGTGAGTGTGATTTTTGTTTTTACTTTATTTTTTATTTATTTATTTTTTTTTTTTTTTCATTTTGGAACAAACCCCTTCTTAGAAGGGAAGCAAACCATTCGGACAAACCTGCTTCCCATGAAAGTGTAACTATACGCCTTAAACAAGTGAAAACTTTGGCCACTTTCTACAAAATGGAAATGAAAATTAAGTCAGTAAATGTTTCTTTTTATGACAACAGTTTTATAACTCCTGAACTGTCTGTACAATTGCAATAGGTGTTGAATTACGAATACGTCATATATGTCGAGTCTACTTTGACATCATCATCTTTACGAATTCTGAAAAAGAAACAATGAAAGAATTCAATAACAAGCGTGCGTCAGTGCGTGTATATTACCTTCTACATTACTTACAACATACATGTACATGTAGATATTGGCGTCAGGAATCGTCTTCAGAGGCTATCTAGCCTGACATCATTTTTGTTAACGGTTGCCACTCTTTGGGCGAATCCACAGGGGACGAACTGGTGACAGTTCTTCTTTTTTGCCCTAGAAAATGCACTGACATTTCATGAAACTTGTCTCCCCATGAAATGCCAAAGCCTAGTTTCTTGGAAACGTAAGGAAACCTATTTCAAACTGTCGTCTGCTGAAATGTTTAACAAGCATATTAAGCGTTAATACTATCCATCATAGTGGCGAATACGATGTCAGATCATCGGGGGCTCGGGATATGCTGTAATGATCTATGACACTTGCTTTAAAATCGAGAAAAACCATCATCAATATTCTACAGAATGCCAAACGGAAACACAGATCAGCCTGCACGGATATACATGGTCATCTGAGTCTTCACAGGCCGCATATGTTAGGAGGCATGATTCCGGTGTCGTAGCTCAAATGGGTTTCGTCATGATATAAAAACATGAATTTTATTGAAACGTATCTGAATACATACATACATACATACATACATACATACATACAGGGTTTGACGGTAAGCATAAGGCTTATATGCAAGTTATAATTTACAAAGTTAAGAACGGTGGAGTTAGCAAATGAAGAAAAGATGAGGAACAAATTGAAGGACAGAACAAACGTCACATTTAAAACCACAGATGCACAAACAAAGAAAAACTGCAACAGATGAACCACCTTGGAATGGTCAGTAGGAAAATAACTGGGGGTGGTCCGGGGGTGGGGGTCGCTTAAACCAGTTTAAACGCGTGACATCTCAGCCTTAATTCTGATTATTGGTGACAAAACCAAAACCTGTTCGAAACCTCGACTTCAATTCTGATTAAAGATGGAAAAGCCAAAACGGAAGGAAAATAAAACAACATGGGAGAGACAGTCAGATTGACAGACAGTTTATTGGATTTGTTCAAATTTTCGAGTCAAGGTGCCCGAGTATGTCTGGTAAATATTGTAATATGTATAAAACAAACACAAACCCTCATAATTTACTTGACCATCGCCGTCTGTGTCAGCCTCGTTTATCATTTCATTAACTTCTTCATCTGTTAGTTTTTCTCCTAAATTTGTCATTACATGTCTAAGTTCAGCTGCACTAATAAAACCATTGCCATCTTTGTCAAACACTCGAAATGCTTCTTTTATTTCTTCCTCAGTGTCCGTATCCTTCATTTTTTTCGCCATCATTGTTAAAAATTCCGGAAAGTCGATCGTACCATTTCCTGTGACAAACGAATGAAAGAAGTAATCCCAGCGGGCGCTTAACGCTTATAAGTTTATATAACGTCGCACCAACGTCGACGCAACGTGAAATGACGTTTGTCGACGTTCAGACACCGTTGTATAAACGTTATGTGCCCGCTGGGATATATCCAGGTGAAAACCGAGCAAACATACAGTGTCGTAATAACATTGTTTCGATGCCACCGCGACGTGTTGCATTGACGTCGACACGGCATCACTACGACGTTGTGTGTTTTCTTGGGAAAAACGGACAACCCCAACTCCCAAAAGCAACATTAGAGCTGAAACATATTACAAGATTCATATAAAAATAGATTCGATGATTAATTATCGCCGAGATCTGACAAAATTAGAGGTAACGTCTTATCATCTTATTTCTCTTGATCATAGAACAGAGTAAAAAATGAATGTCCAAAATAATTGATCCTTAATTCACCCTATTATTATCATTATTTTTTTTTTTTTTTTTTTATTTTTTTTTTTTTTTTCGGATAGCTTAACTTTTAACCACGCTCCCCAAAAAATTTAAACGAGTCCATTTAATTATCCGTTGACGTGTCAAAAAGTTGTAATTGTAGGTTAATGGCAAACAGGGTGGAAATGTAGACCCTGATCAGACGTCATCTTCTGTAGTGTCTGATCTGGTTCTACAGTGTCTGTTCGATTACTTTCAATAAATACAGTATGTTTGCTTGTTTCTGACAGATTGAACCCAGGCGAAACAGTAACCAGTTCTGAATTTACAAAAAAAAAAATTACTGAAATACCAGTAATTTTGGGAAGAGTCAGACATTCCTCCAGGCAAAGTGTGTACACTGTGGCTCCAGATAAGAGAGGCATCCATTTGATATTGTTGCTTTATTGTCCACGAAACGATACCCAGTAGGCTTTCTACATAAATCTATAGCGGGCCGTTATTGGCCCGTCAGGCAAGCTGACGGGCCGATAACGGCCCGCTATAGATTTATAAAGAATGCTAGCTGGGTATGTTGTTGGTAGCCTATTGTTAGAAGGTCCTTGGCAAGTTTATGTACAACGGTCACAAGTTGTGTTTCCCAGCTGCGGGGCGCTAGGAATCAACGCTGGCAATCAGTGAGTACATTATATTCCTCTTGGTGTCTCAGGATGTTACTTGTAATGATCTGCTCCTGAACTCTGCAGCACAGATTTCTCAGTGATACTGGGTGACAGTTGCTTGCTTTGAAACGATCACCTTTCTTGATAATAGCTGGCACGTTTCCAGACCGCCAATCATCTGATACAGTACCGGAATCTAAGGACTTCTGGAAGATTGCCGTCAGCAGCGGGGATAACTCTTCTGCCAGTTCTTTAAGGATCTTTTCCGGGATCATGTCAGTCCACATGCTTTACAGGGGTTGATTTGCAACACATTCTTTTGAAACAATAAAGTCTGACATTGAATCGCAAAGTTCTCTTGACTATGGTATGTTTTAGGTATCTTCTCGTGTAAAGGTAGACTCGTACTGTCGGTTCAGGCTGTTGTCTTTGTCTCTAAGTTCTGCATGCATCTTCACATTTTCCTTTAGTGGAGCAACTCCGCAGTTCTCTTTCCTGAGTGACTTTATCATTTCATATGAAATCTATGCAAAAGAGAAATTTATGCTATCGCCTCGGTCAGTATTGGTATTCTCCAGTGGATATCACATCATATTCAGTAACTCAATAGTCAATAATTGTATACTGTAAGACTCTGTTTATCACATGACTAAAACTGTATTTTGGCAGTACAGGTTAAACCATTTGTTCAACAGAAAACCATATACGTACCCAGTAAGCATTCTACATAAATCTATAGCGGATCGTTATTGGCCCGTCAGGGTAGCTGACAGGCCGATAACGGTCCGCTTTAGATTTACGAGAATGTTACTCGTAGATGGGTACAGATATTGATTATTAAATCATTGCATATGAAGTGGGAAAAAAATAAGAAAATATTTGAAAATGCACTATGCTGAATTTTTCACTCGGTATGCTTAGCTTTGATGACCTGGTCAGTTGTTCAGAATGCCCTAACATGCAGTCCTCTTTTCTGCTGTACTCTAAGCGCGTGCAAAATACGGTTGTACATGTAAGTAATTACCATCAGCGTCCACCTCGTTTATCATATCTTGTAACTCTTGTTCAGTGGGATTTTGACCCAGTGACCTCATCACCGTTCCAAGCTCCTTGGTTGTTATGGTTCCATCACCATCCTTGTCAAAGAGGCTAAACGCTTCCTTAAATTCTGAAAGTAACGAGTAGGTTTAGAATGAGAGAAATTGTGCTGAAAACAGAAAAAAGAGTGTGCTGTAAATTAAATAACCATGATACTAAACGAGATTCATAGAACAATACTGCTCAACACTAGTGTGCCAGGTATATTCAAAATAAATAAATAAATAAATAAATAAATAAATAAATAAATTTATAAATTAATAAATAAATACTGGTGAAGGCAAACTTTTAACAATGACCATTTCTCCATACCAAAATACGCCTTAAATCCAAAATATTTTAGGACGTTGTGAAGGCCACATTAGAATTATACATGTACAAGTATTAGCTTTAACAAAACGCAAGGTCAATGCTTAGTATATCTGGTTATAATAATGTTGAGCAGTCCATGGAAAATAGCATTGGATCAGTCCATGAGATAAAATGGAGGAATGACAAACATTAACCCTTCCAGTACGAAAACACGCCTATTCAAGTGTACTGAAAATTTTACCACCAAAAAATGCAAATTTTCAGACGAAAAATTCCGATAGTTTTCATATTTCTGCTCAAAACATAGATTATGGATACTCGTTAGAACCGCCTCGACGAGGTGGTTCTAACGAGTACCCACAATCTATGTTTTTGAGCAGAAATAAGAAAAATAATGTACACCCCTGCAAACCCCAGTTTTACTATACAAAAGTGGGGTTTAAGGGGGTCAAAATTATATAGGCATGTTATCGTGATGAAGACCAAAAGAGATACCTGCGCAAAAACTGTAGATCCAGATGAGATGGCTCGTAAGGAGCAATTTTGTTTTTGATTTTACAATGAAAGTACTATTTTGAGGCAGTGGACATGTCCAAATTCAAAGATTGAAGAATCCACTTCAGAAACTCAAGGATGAAAGTCTTAAAATTGTTTACGCCCGTGGGCGTAGGCAATGATTGTAGACAGAAATACTTTATAACTCGCCAGTAATTTTAAAATAAACGAAACATAACTTCTACTTACGACTCGTACCTTGGTCCACAGCTACGAGAACCGCACAGGTCGCAGACAATAAACCTTAAATCTCTCTCTCTCTCTCTCTCTCTCTCTCTCTCTCTCTCTCTCTCTCTCTCTCTCTCATTAAACTTACCAGCAATTTGTTCTTCTGTCAGTTGATCTGCCTGAAATGTAGTTCACAAAGTTACATGAAACGTACATGTACAACTGTACAAGTGAGTCATAGATGCTTGCGCCGACAGACTGAATCATCGTTGATATGTACGAGAATCATGATGAGTAGATTATGACGTTTTGGGGTCGATTGTTTACAATCTAGCCATAGTATCCAAACGCCAAACCTTCCTTAAGATAGTTATCCACGTGATTATTATTGACCAATGTCATCAAACCGCGCGTTACACGAAATCCAGGTAACGGTTATTTTGTTGCTGTGACGTCAGTGCTGTGTATAGCGGGTTTTCTGTAAAACCTGGACTAGGACATTTGGGACATTGGCAAACAGTGCAGACGCAGAACGCGACGTCTGAACAGGCTCTGTACTGCTTGCTGAATTACAGGAAGTAAAGGGTTAAAGGAAACAGTCTGGTCCCCGTTCATGACCATTTTCCCAGCCTACACTCAGAGACAATCGACCCACAGTACTTTGATTGTCATGTTCAACCATTTCGTCAAGACTATATGTTACTTCAGAATTAGGCATAAGTTACACTTTTGACATATGTGAAAAACTAACTTAAAAGATGAAGCTTTTTCTTGTTTAAGAAAGTACAGCAATTGCTGTCTTTTTAAGACTTTTCAACCCAAACCAACCGAAACGGACACTTCTTATTCTCAATTTGGACATATCCACTATTGTAAACAGGAAGGTAAATAAAAAATTGAAAAAAGGATGGCAAACTGTGTAAATCAGATGTCTTATCTGGCTCTACACTGTTTGCAAAGGTATATGTTCTTATTTACAGGATTGAAAGAGTTAAACAATGATTATGCATGTTTGCATGATTTAAGTTGTTGCTTTTTGCTGTTTTTTTTTGTTTTTTTTGTTCAGTGTTTCTGCTGTTGTTTTTCTTTTCTGTACTCTTGTATGTAACTGTAGGTCTGGAACTGCTTCATGAGGTAAGGAGTGAGGTTTGGCGCGAATGTTGTAACACCCAGTTTGTTTGTTTGTTGATGTGTGTGTGTGTGTGTGTGTGTGTGTGTGTGTGTGTGTGTGTGTGTGTGTGTGTGTGTGTGTGTGTGTGTGTGTGTGTGTGTGTGTGTTTTGTTGTTGATTTTTTGTTTGGTATTGTTGTTTTTTTGTTTTATTTTTTGTGTTGTTATTGTTGTTGTTGTTGTTGTTGATGCTGCTGCTGCTGCTGTTGTTGTCTTTCTTTTTTTTTTCTTTTTACTAGTAAAAGCAGTTTCCTTGTCGCTGTCCATATGTTGGTTATTGTAAATGTAACGCTTTGTTCTGTCGTAGCTTGTCCTTTTCGTGTTGTTCCAAGCCTTGTGAATACTGTGCTTTCTGAATGTAGCCAGTCCTGTGAAACTTTATTTATATTTTCATTTTACATTAAACCTTTTTTCTTCAACATTTGTGATACTAAAATGAGTCAAATGTCCACCTGAATTAGCCAGCTATGCAAAGGAAGAGAGTGCAATTTATTTGTTTGGATAAATTGCTATCACCTCGTCCCTTGATTTGCAAATCAACTTTATCCGAATATATAGTGAAAGGAAAAAGAAACGCAGGGTAGAGTTTTTTTCCTTCTTATGTTAACCATTTTTTACGGTGTTAACTAGAGCCATACACTTTTACAGATTGTCCTGTGAATGTGAACCGCGGGTATACTGTGCTATCTACCCAGTGTGTGAAATCATTCTACCGTGCACTACACAGTGCATTGCACGGACAATACGGAAAGCCAAAATTTCGTGCAAAACAAGCATGTTTAAACCTTCAGCACAAGATTTCCTCACACCATTTGGTACACTTCAACGATACACAACGCTCTTCGATTCTTTTACTGATTTTTCTTTTCATTTTTACGCTACTTTGAACTTTTTTTCAATCATGGTACGATTGACTGATGTTCAGAGGGGTAGGGCAATTGCGTTGCTGATGCAGGGTCAGAGACAACAGCAACTTGCCAATCATTTTGGGGTTAACGTCTCAACAATTGAACGTCTTGTTAGACGTTTAAGGGAGACAGGGCATTTAGCAGACCGACCGCGGTCTGGGCGTCCACGCGTGACGTCGCGGCGTCAAGACAAGACAATCCGTCTGGCACATTTGCGGAATCGTCATCTCACTGCTACCGAAACTGCCCTTAATACAGTAGGTACGCATAATCGACAAATTTCTCCGAAGACTGTTGGAAGTCGATTGCGTGAGATTGGTCTTCGAGCTCGTCGTCCATACGTTGGTCTGCCTCTGACCCAGGCACGTAGGTTGCGTCGTATGGCGTGGTTGACGGCGCATGCGCCCAGGCTATTTCCGATGAGGCAGTGGAGACGAGTTCTTTTTACGGACGAGTCTAGGTTCACTCTCTATCGCGCAGATGGTCGACGTCGTGTGTACCGACGTCGCGGAGAACGCTTGACCGACGCCTGTGTTGTCGAACGGGATCGGTTTGGGGGTGGCTCCGTTATGATCTGGGGAGGCATTGCTAACGGGATAAAATCACAGTTGATCATTGTTGCGGGCAATATGACCGCAGTAAGGTATAGGGATGAGATCTTGTGTCCTGTTGCAGTCCCGCTTGTGCAACAACGTAACCTGATTCTGCAGCAGGACAATGCCCGACCACATGTTGCCCGAGTTTGTCAGGATTTCCTGGCAAACAATAACATCGCACCACTAGCATGGTCACCGTACAGTCCAGATTTGACCCCAATAGAGCACATGTGGAATGAGCTGGACAGAAGGGTTAGGAAGCGCCGAAATCCCCCCGCAACTCTCGCACAACTAAGGAATGCGTTGATCGATGAATGGAATAACATCCCGATGCGAACTGTCAATGCTTTGGTTAACTCTATCCATAGGAGAATTAGGGCAGCAACGGCAGCAAGAGGGGGGCACACCCGATATTGATTTTCAGTTTGATTTTGATTTCAAGATTTGGGGGTTAGCTACCAATGAACTTCAATAACTCGAGACTTTTTGATCACAAACCAATGAAATTTGGAACTTTTGTTCCATATATGTACCGTTTTGTAATCATAGTAAAATATTTAACAAAATTTTTCAAACTTGAATGAAATTTAGGAATAAAATTTACCCTGCGTTTCTTTTTCCTTTCAGTATAGAAGTATTTCCAGAAGATTTTGGCATTTGTTTCTATCGCTGTATATTGCTTCTAACTTGTAATCTGAAAGTCTAAAGATTTTGTTTGTTTGTCTGTGTTGAGGTTTTACGGCCCACTCAGCACAATTGGGTCATGTCGAGCGCGGTCAGTTTGCCTAATCACACTTTTATTGGGCAGGCTTAGTCCTCTAAACGGTTAACCATTATTGTGCAAATTCTTTCGCCTAAAGCTGACAACTCTGATAACTGCCCTTCTTGAATCAGTGGAAGGGAGAGAATAACCATTGAAAATATTTCATGATCAACCTCCACGAAAGAATGTTGGCGACCCGGCGGGGGTCGAACCCGCAACCTCCTGATCACCAGTCGGACGCGCATCCAACTGAGCCACCGAGGCCGGCAAAAGTCTTAAGATATATTTCCGTAAGGAAAATGTAGATACTTCTAAAGGAGAAAACTCTGTGAATATCAGTTTGCTTCCCTTCAGGCAAAGGGGTCTACTTTAAAGGAATGAATTTGCGTCCAATGTGAGCAAGTTCTTTCCTTTTCGAGAAGACCCCTTTAAAGAAGGGATGTGATCTGTAGAAATGCAAACAGGAAGTCACACAAGTTGTCTCCCTTGTAAAAATGACTGAAAATCTATCAGGAACATCAAATCTCCTAAGTGGGATATTGCGAACGCGAGAAGAATGACAAAGCATCACGAAAACATGCCTATATAATTTTGACCCCCTTAAACCCCACTTTTATATAGTAAAACTGGGGTTTGCAGGGGTGTACATTATTTTTGTTATTTCTGCTAAAAACATAAATTGTGGGTACTCGTTAGAACCGCCTCGCCGAGGCGGTTCTAACGAGTACCCACAATCTATGTTTTGAGCAGAAATATGAAAAATATCAGAGTTTGGTATCTGAAAATGTTCAGTTTTTGGAGGTGAAAGTTTCTATATATTTGAATAGGCGTGTTTTCGTAATGGGCTCACGTCAATCTAAGCATCTGTGTAATATGATCAGTGTCGTATCTGTTCATTGATCGTTCAGTGATTACATGTATGTAAGCGGATAACAAAGATTCTAATAAGACTGCGCACGCGAATGCTTGATATTGGTTTTCGTTGTCAGCATATAGCATGCTAGTGACAAACAGCCCGTGGCGTGCATTGGACACCTACGCATTTTATTAATAATTTGTAAACTAAATGGCATGTTTAGGAAGAGAGAAAAGAAAACAAAACGACTCACCATGATGTTTATTTAACAGTCAAATCACTCTCAGTGTATATAGCTTAATGTAGGCGGGAAACGACCAAGTCATTCAAGTCATATTTAAGGTTTCACATGAATAATAATGTATTTTGTCGCAATGCGGCGTTACGGATTCTGCACTCATAAAATTAGCTTTAGACACCTTAACGCTTTGATACATACTTATTCACTAATGACCGTCTCACCGACTGTTCATTTCATATGAGCCATCAAGCGAAAATGTACCTTCGGATCATGAGCGGTCTGATCAGGGCCTTTGCTGTCCGCAAACACTCATTGGATACTATTGAATGTTTCAACGGAGAGCAAATGCCCGGATGAGACTTTGCGCATGTGCAGGTTGATCTGAATCTGAATATTTTGCGCATGTTCGTAGACACTGTTTCAATTGACATGACTCAGTACAACATATAATCAAATTAGCCATCTTCAAGAGAAAATGTGTTTTATGCACATGCGAAATTCGAAAATTTAAGGGGACAATACTCTTACAGGTATTCTGCCATTGTTTAAAAGGGACACAATTTTTATGACTATCTGTTTGCGTTGTTGCACACTAAATATCTTCTTAAGGACATAAAATCTGATGAGTCTGGATTTTGTCTCTGGTTGCAATAAAACCTGGTATATAAACGGGTAGAGGCTCAATAGGGGAATTATAATATTGGGGAATTAAGTATTGACTTATTTATCTGGGCCCAGTTGTTCAAAGCGCCGTTAGCTTAACGAGCTCGTTAAGGGTCATTTCGTTAACTGTTTTAGGGGATTCAATATACATTATTCTGATATTTTTTGCTGAAAAAATGTGAGTAGCTTTTGCACTGCAAAAGCTACTCACATTTTTTCAGCAAAAAACTTCAGCATATTTGCGTATCATTCGATGTAAATTTTAACGATCGTTAACTAACGACGTCGTTAGCTTTGAACAACTGGGCCCTGATCTCTAGGTAATATTATATGAGCAGGCGCACAGCAATTGTCCTTCAAAGTTACCTGTTGGCTGAGCGGAGAGTCACACCACTCTGTACATCTGATTAGAAGACAAAGTAGACTATGGATGTGCAGGCTGGTCGAATCTTCTCTATGCGCCAATAAAGACATAGTAAAGATATAAAAAAAAATATATATATAAATACACTAACAATGAAAGAAACAAATTTGAAAATAATATATATATATATTTCAAAAATAGTTGTTATCACTTTATAAACCTTCAGAATGCAGCTTAAATACATGAAATAAAAAAAATATTTTAACAAATAAATAAATTTATAAATAAAAAAATACTAACATGTCTACCCTCTAATTTTCCGAACTATATTTTGTTCCTTCAAAGTATTTATTACCCTTCAGACGCCTCTTAAGTAAATAAAAAAAAATGATATAAATAAAATTAAATAAATATTGTAAGTTTGAAAGAAACAAATTAATAAATAAACCATTCTAATCTGTTCTCCAAATAAGCCAATTTTCCAAACTATCTGTTATCCCTTCAAAAATATTGATTACCCTTCAGGAGGTCTCTTTACTTCACCCTGCTGGTACAGTAATTCATAATCACCTCTTTAGGACATGTCTTGATCTACCTTGCAGAGCGCCTAAGTAGGGGCAATTAAATCATTAGTGAGTGGTACCACTTTTGGCCTCATTTTGCCTATGTCTTTAAAAGGGATCTATTCTAATAGGAAACTCCCAAGTGGAGATTTTTGACAGTGTTGCCTCCCTTGACCGCCACCTTTTCCTTAAAGATACCTTTTTTTCTTGAGACTGCTCATATATTTTAATTAGGTTTCTTGCTCTGAGAGAAAAAAATGTTTGTATTACAGTGAACCGTTGTTAACAACGAAACTAGACAGCATTTGTTCCCAAAGATGTTGCCATAAAATCAATTTGCTGTTATAAGAATCCTTAATGAGCAGAATGATATATATGAAAGGTTTTGCTTTTGCTTTATTTGCTCATAGAACATATGTTTTGGATATTTGTTAGAATCGCCTAAGTAAATATCCAAAACATATGTTTCTTGAAGTCTTTACTATGTTCTTTGATTATAATGTAATTATCTGTCACCTCTTATTCGAATGTTCGTGCCAGTCAAATTGTTATAATTTTAATAAATTTTGTCGTTGTTTCGGGTTTCGGGATAAAGAGGCTTGACTGTATCTATATTTCTTTTCGAAAATATACCTATATGATTTTGACCCCTTAAAGACACATTTTTTTCCTTCTTTGGCTAGACTCCCGGCACCCCCCCACCCCCCCACCACTCCCCGCCCCGCACCCACCCCGTCCCCCCCCCCCAGCCCGTCCCTTCTTGATCACACCCAATATACAGTCCTGATACCAGAGCGCACATCAAAGGCTAATCTTATCTAAGCGATTATGGGGTCATTATAAGGCTGTTATTTCTCCTTAGTTGGGGCCTTATAAGGGTTAATTCATAAAATTGAGCAGTATTGACTATGTTACTAAGAACCAAATAAATTCATTTGCAAATTTTGCATTTAATTTGTTGATTTTATTTGTTGATTTGTATTGTATCACTTTATTTTTTTTATTTATTTTTAAGTGTTTTTTTTTTCCTAAATACAAAAGTGTTGTTTTTTGTTTTGTTTTTTTCTTGCATTGTGAAAAAAGTACAAATGAAATGAAATAGAAATATAAAACTGAAAATATTTATTTATTTATTTATTTATTTATTTATTTATTTATTTATTTTCTAAAGTAAATAAGAACACTGCACAATTATTCCATTTCCATTTCAGTAAAACAATCATTCTTAGACAATTTAGAATGTGTATTTTATGCCAAAAAGCTTCTCTTTTTCAATAAATACATAAATAACTAAACAAAATACTATCTATCTTCCTAATTTTCTGTATTTGATCCAAAGAAACAGATAAAGGGGGGCATTTGGTGATATATTAGCATATAGGCATAAATATCTGTATTTCTCCATGAAATATGTTGTGGGTTTCATTTGAACAGCCTGGGAGAGGCAATTCTAATGAATAATAATTAGGTATATTTTATTGAATAAACAGAAAAAAATCATCAAATTATCACCAAATTACCCATCTTATTTGTTTCTCTGTCTTCATCATAAACTTTGCTGAAAATCTAATTTCCCCTTATCAGGACCCTACCTGTAAGGGTGGCCAAAGTCACCAAGAATTTCTTATCTTAATCTTCTTAGAGTCATTAGGGTGTTATCCAAAATGTGTCTTTAAGCCCACTTTTATATAGTAAAACTCGGGTTTACAGGGGTATACATTATTTTTCTCATTTCTGTTCAAAAACATAGATTGTGGGCACTCGTTAGAACCGCCTCGGCGAGGCAATTCTAACGGGTACCCACAATCTATGTTTTGAGCAGAAATATGAAAAAATATCAGTTTTTATCTGAAAATTGTCACATTACGAAAACATGCCTATTCAAATATAATGAAAATAATTTTACCATCAAAAGATGAAACTTTTCAGATAAAAAAGTCTGATACGTTCATATTTCTGCTCAAAACATAGATTGTGGGTGCTCGTTAGAACCGCCTCGAGGCGGTTCTAACTAGTACACACAATCTATGGTTTTGAGCAGAAATAAGAAAAATAATGTATACCCTTGTAAACCCCAATTTCACTATATAAAAGTGGGGTTTAAGGGGTCAAAATTTTATAGGTATGTTTTCGTGATGATTTTTGGAGGTAAACTTTTCTATGTATTTGAATAGGCGTGTTTTGGTAATGACAACGGATTTTGTCGTTGAATCGAGAGTCGGAATAAAGAGGGTTGACTGCTTCTGTATTTTCCTTTCACGGATCTATATCGATTAATATGACATTACAGCAACATTAATGTTTAAAACGTACATGAGGTTGGTCACCGTAATTTCACGAAATTAATTGCACGCGAATATGTTTACATATATTATTAAGACGCAAAATTGTATACCATTGCATATGCAAGGTGGGGAACACATGCGATTTTTTGGATAACGTGCTTATCAACAGTCGCCATAGCAAAGCTAAACCTTAGTATCTGGCGGATTTTGCTCAGGCACCCCTACCCAAAATATATTTTGTCAATCTTAAACTGCTCGAACTACAATTTGTTATACTTTTCAGGAATGCTTAAATTAAACATTTGATTCAAAACAAAAACTTTCAGATAACGTGCACGCCACGGCATAGAACTTTTGAGCAAAGTATTTGCTAAAACTATAAATCCTAAGTATGAGCGACGTAGATCTGTGCAAAGGACTCTTTATATAGTGGTAGGTGGGGTTTCTTAGAAATAAAATCCACCCAGTATTAACCCTTTCAACCCTGCAGACTAACTCAAAGGCTCGAACATCTTTGAGACCATGGAAATTTGTTTTAGACATAGGTGTTCGCGACATTACGAAAACACATGTATTCAAAAATATAGAACATTTCACCTCCAAAAACTGAAAATTTTCAGATAAAAAAAAAAAATGATATTTTTCATGTTTCTGCTCAAAATAAAGATTGTGGGTACTCGGCAACGCGGTTCTAACGGACACCCACAATTTATGTTTTTGAACAGAAATAAGAAAAATAATGTATACCCCGGTAAACCCCGGTTTTACTATATGAAAGTGGGGTTTAAGGGGGTCAATATTTTATAGGCATGTTTTCTTGATGGACGTCAGAAGTTAATCATACTGCCAGGACAATAAAATGAAATAAAATAAAAAAAAAAAAATAAAAAAAAAAAAAAAATAAGCCTAGCCTCATAAATGTAACGTTAATTTTACTTGTGCTGATTTTGAAAATGAAGTCAATCATCAAAATCTAGAACTAGCTTAAACTCTTTCAACCCTGAGTTTTTGAATTGGACTCTCTTCCATCCTTGAAATTGGACATGTCCGCTGATGCAAATAGGGGTTTCAGTCTAAATTCAAATACAGAGTTACAAGTTCTATATTGTTTGCACACGTATCTGTTTTGGTCTGCCGTTTGATAGGACTAAACCTGGTCCCAATAATATACCACTGCACGTTGGGTGTTAATCAGCCAATTAATTCAAAATATAATGTGCGCACAAAAAGCTGTATGTAAAATGGAAATACATTTGACACTGTCTGTCCAGTGCCGACTTTAAAAGTTTTGTTTATATCTTTCATCCCTGAAGACCAAAATAGGTAATTTTGCAAACGTCGTAGATCCAGATGAGACAGCTCGTAACATCAAGATCTACATTATTTGCCACCTAGTTTATGATTTTTGACTGACTTTCCAGTTTTCAACAATAGACATGTCTACACTCAAAGCTGGAAGAGTCTTTTCCATAAAGTCAGGGATGATAGGGTTATACACATTGCGAAAACAAGCTTGTTCAAATACATAGAAAATTTTACCTCCAAAAACAAAAATTTTCAGATAAAAAGCTCTGAACTTTTTATATTTCTGCTCAAAACATAGATTGTGGATACTCGTAGGACCGCCTCGTAGGACTCGTAGGACCCACAATCAATGTTTTTGAGCAGAAATAAGAAAACATATGTATACCCCTGTAAACCCCAGTTTTACTATATAAAAGAGGGGTTTAAGGAGGTCAAAATTATATAGGCGTGTTTTCGTAATGAAATGAAATAAATGAATACATTTTCAGGAGAGCCAAATGATTGAAAGTTTAACCGCTCTTCTGAAAGGGGGAAAGAGTTTGCATTTTTTCCCATTTATTCCGAGTAGACTTTTCTACCTCAACTTATTGGACGGGTCCATTTTAGTAGAAGGATTAGTAGGATTGTCTGATTAGTAGTTATTATAACCATGTTATACAAAAAAAAGGTCTATATTTAATGAAAAACAGTGTTGACCCAGATCAGACGTCGCGTCATACAGCATCTGATCTGGGTCTACACTGTTTGCTAAGGTCCATTTTATGGGTCGATAGACATAAATGGGTTAACAATATTTCAGTTTGATTGTTTAAGTTGAGGTGTTACGGCTCAGTCAACTCATTGGGGTCATTTTGAGCGTGGTCAGCTAACCTACTAACACTTTTTCTGGACAGTCATAGTTCTCTCAGTGGTTAACCAGTATTTGTGCACATACTTTCGCCAGTAACTGACAACTGCCCTTCTTAGAACAGCGAAAGGTAAAGAATGCTCGTAGAAAGTATTTCATGATCACTCCAGTGAAGTTATGTGGCCGAGCTGGTGTTCAGATTCACTACCCCTGCATCATCAGTCAGACGCGCTACCGACTGTGCTTTGGAGCCCGGCTTTCCTGTGAGTCATTTTTTCCTTTCAGAGTATGACCCTTTTTGGAAGGGACTTGGTGTGCAGGAGCGCAAATATGAAGTTTTAAGTTTAAGGTTTTATGGGCTAGTCAACCAGTTAGGATCATATCGAACGTGGTCAGTTAACCTACTCACACTTTTCCTGGGCAGTCATAGTCCTCTAAGCGGTTAACCAATACTTGTGCACATACGACAACTATCATTCTTAATTCAGCGGAAGGGGAAGAACGCTGTTAGAAAGTATTTCATGACCGATCTCCAAGCATGTTATGTGGCTGAGCTGGGGTTCAGACTCGCGATCCCTGAATCTGCAGTCAGACGCCCTATCGACTGCACTTTGGAGCCTGGCTTTCCTGTCAGTCAAACTATTTCCTTTTAGAGTAGATCCCTTTTCAGAAGGGACTTAGTGTGCAGGAGCGCAAACAGGAAGTTACGCAACTTGTCTCCCTTAGATGAAAATCTGCCAAATATACCCAGTTCCCTTGTAGACATTCCTTATACATTAAAAACGGTCACATCAAGCTAACGGAAGTTTCATGGAAACTGATCCTCTTTCAGGGGAGACAGCAGTCACTCTCTTCCCAGCTTCTGAAAAGGAATACATTCTACATGTTCTAAATGGATAGAATTTGCTTTATCTTGGAAGCATTTTTCTCTTTTAACCCAATTATGCCCAGTAGACTCTTCAACCTCAGTTCTTTGGACGAGTCCATTTCCATTAAGTTATCTGGTTACTGTCCTATCGACATCACTCGGAAAATGATTTTTGTTTTGTTCTGATTGACCATATCTTATGACAAACCATTTGTCTTTTCTGTTTCTGTGTTTTGTTCTCAAATATGTACCCTAAAATCAAATTTACGGCTAAAATTTGTTCTGACCTAGTAATTTCTATAGTAAAGTGATTTTTTCTTTTATCTAAGAAAATACTTTTACTTTTCGTTGCTCAGTTTTAATTAATGGTGTTTCACAACTATATTGTGAAAATTTCAGAAAAAATTGAATAAGGGAACATGTTGAAAATCTGCCTCCAAATTACCTACCCTACAGATTTCTGCATAATTAGATTCATTTTTACTATGGGGAAAAAGTGAAAATATTCGATTTTTTTTAAACCAATGGTTAGAATAAAACTTTTTGTGCATAGGTAATTACGACAAATAGTTTTGCATGAAATCATAATAAAAGTTTGCAAATTTTCTTCTGTGTAAAGTGCCAAGCAAACAACGACTTTCTGAAAGATGTCGAAAGCACAGTAGTTTGTATCACCATGTTTTATATATATTCCTGTACTTAAATGCAAATAGTGTAGACCCCGTTCAGACGCCGCATTCTGTGGCGTCTGATATGGGTCTACACTGTGTGCCAATGTCCCATTTATGGGACGCTAGGCTTAAATGGGTTAATTAAAGTTGACTTCTTTTCAGAAGGGCTCTGTGTGTAGAATGTAAACAGGATCACAGAAGTTTTCTCCCTTGTAAACATGATAAAAAGTCTAAAAAATATATCCAGCCGCTTTAGCACACATACCAAAGAGTAAGTGTGCGCGCTGACCCGCTGACGCACTGACGATAAGCGAAGTCAAACTGTAGGAATGTATGAGCCGGGGCACAGCATTGCCTGCAAGATTGCAAGGACTCGCATTAGCCTGCGTATAGGCGTAGCTGATCAGAGAATCCGCTGTCCCGCCTGAAGATGCTTACAATCCTTGGCTACCCACAGTGTCAAACGGATGTCCTTTTATAGACTGTATTGGCTGCGATACTGCAGTGAGCTGGCAGTGCTGTCTTCACTGTAGTTTTGTGGCCCTAGACTAGCCAGAGTCTGAAACATTGATTTTTTTGGAAAAGAATCAATATTTTCGTCTTCAGTGAATATATATATATATATATATATATATATATATATATATATATATATATATATATATATATATATATATATATATATATATATACACTCCTTTTAGCCATATGTACAGCCATCAGAATTAGACTAGCTACAAGAATATGAATTTGACTTGCACCAAGACATATGATTAAAATTTAAAAAAAAATGTTTTAAGGACTGGAGCCAGTCTATAGCGGCCCATATACATTGACATGATGTTGCCACCAGTAGGAACTGATGCCGTGTAATATTGCCGTCTCACTACAGTTTCACACCTGAGACACATTGACATGATACTACCACAGGCCACATTACACTGACTGGCTTCCAGCGCTTCTTCCTGATGATGAGCGCTAAGCGAAAGTAAAGCTAGTGTCAATTTTAGGAAGTCTAGTCTGGCCCGGGGAACCACGACACTTCAGCTGTTTTCGCTTTTGTTTATGTGTTCATTGCTTATGTTCATTGCTCTCGGATTCAATCCTCTTAGAAACTTTCTATGCCAATATATGTAATATGGCTTGAAACAGAACCTACAAATTTTCATCATCGAATGCATGCCTATATAGTTTTGACCCCCTCTAACCCCACTTTTATATAGTAAAACTGGGGTATACATTATTTTTTCTTATTTCTGCTCAAAACCATTGATTGTGAGTACTCGTTAGTACCGCCTCGGCGAGGCGGCTCTTACGAGTACTCACAACCTATGTCTTAAGCAAATATATGACAAAACATCAGAATTTTCATCTGAAAACTTTGCTTTTGTGGTGAACGTTTCAATATATTTGAATAGGCGCGTTTTCGTAATGTCATCATGAAATGTATGTTTTGTTTACTTATAAGAATCGCTTCATCTAGGAGATTCTAATGAGTACTCAACATACCATTATTATAGAGGATGGAAAACACATCCTAAATTCTCCCCATTTTCCTCCAGACCTGGTGCTATGATTAACCCTTTTATGCCGATTGGATTCTTCTATCTTAACTCTTTGGACCGGCTCATTTCAATTTAAGGAATGTCTGGGGGGTGGGGTTATTGTTACTATGCCTTTTAGAAACTCCTCTCCCTAATGCAAACAATGTAGACGCTGATCAGACCCCATGACATGCGGCGCCTGATCTGGGTCTATACTGTTTGCCGATGTCCATTTTATCTGACGCTAGGCATAAATGTGGTTCGAACTGCGTCCATGGTCCCAAGGTCTTCAAGCCATTTAAGCTCGACTGTACAATCTATATCTCTCGGCGGGAATCCAAGCACTGCAGAGAGTGACTTGATTTTGTACTTGATAGGAGTTTTAAAGCCCAGTCAACACTGCTAAGGTCATGTAGAGTCGCTCAGTTAACCTACTCATACTTTTCCTGGGCAGAATTACCATAGTGCAGATCCAATTTCATTTCCTTTGGGATCATTGGGCTCATTGTGATATATTTGAAAATGGAGTTCTGCTCATGTATACGCTAGAGGGCGTAAGCAGTGTTGCGAACTTCATTACTGCTTATGAAGAGTCTCAATAAAACCCACTCCCATTCTCTTATTCGTAGTGTGTTCCTTGTTTCCAAAGGCATTTTTTTATGTTTATTTTAATTCTCTAAGCGATGAAACAGAACTTTTTGTTCATACTTTGCCAGTAAATGAAAACTGTCCTTCTTGAACCAGCAGAAGGGAAAAATGACTGTAGAAATAAATTTATGAGCAATCTCCATGACAGTAACTGGGATTCAAACTTCCGATCCCTGGATCTGCAGTCTTTGTTTGTGTTGGCAGTTTTACGGCCCAGCCAACACCGGCGCGGTCATGTCGAGCCGGTCAGTTAACCTACTCACACTTTTTCCTGGGCAAGCAACTAAGCGTTTTGTTGTGTTTGTCATTACGAAAATACGCCTATTCAAATACATTGTAATTTCACTACCGAAAACCGGAAGTTTTCAGATAAAAATTCTGATATTTTCTTATATCTGCTCAAAACATAGATTGTGGGTACTCGTTAGAACCGCCTCGGCGAGGCGGTTCTAACGAGTATCCACAAACTATGTGTTTGAGCAGAAATAAGAAAAAAAAATGTATACCCCTGTTAACCCCAGTTTTACTATATAAAAGTGGGATTTAAGAGAGTCAAAATTATATAAGCATGTTTTCATGATGGTTTGTATATCTTGTTTGTTTGAGTGATGTTTTATGGCCAAGTCATCATATTAGGGTCATGTCGAGAGCGGCCAGCAAACATACTCACACTGGTCTCGGGTTACTCCTCTAGGCGTTTAACCAGTATTGTATACATACTTCGTCAGTAACTGACAACCACCCTTTCTAAATTCAGCGGAAGCGGGGGTGGGGATGACCGAAGAAATTATGTCATGAAAAATCTAGAAAGTTATGTGACCGAGTTTGGCTTCGAACTCGCGAACCTCTGCAGTCAGACGTTCTATCTACTACGCTATGGAACCCGGTATCCAAACAGTTTGATATAACCAGCATTTGTGCATATACGTTAGTAGTCACTGACAACTGTCTTTCTTGAATCATCGGAAGGGGGAGAAAATTACGTGGCCGTACTGGGATTCGAACTTGTGCCCCTGCATCTAAAGTTAGATGCGCTACCAATAGCACTATGGAGTCCGGTTCCAGTATCTTGTTATCAGACTGCCAATCACCTAGATCTCTCGGCCACCAACCCAGTAAACATGCTATATGTAGATAGGTCATCTTATACGCCTCGCCCCCCCCCTCCCCCCCCAAACACAGATACACACATACTACCCCAGTTACTATCAAAACGTATTCAACAAATAATTCCAAAACATTTAAGCATTTAAAGCGTTTAATATAATTTAATACAATTTATTACAAAACTAATACTTTCTCAACAACAAATATTTTGTTTCTAGTTTGTCACGTGATTGTTCCCGCCTCAGGTTCCCTATTAAATGTAACACTTAGTATTCGGATTAACAGACATGAGCAAACAGTGTAAGATCAGATGACACAGAACGCGGCGTCTGATCAGGAGCTACACTATCAAAAGGTAGTCAAATTTTGGGATAGGTATGGTAAAGAGAAGCCTGCGTTTCGAATATTAAGGGTAAATACCGGTACCTATCTGCCGCGAATTCTTTAGGGTAAATGATGCACTTTCAGGGGAGGAAACTGTCAAATTTGTTATAGCCTGAAAAGGGGTCTACTCTAAAAGGAAAGAATTTGCTCCCAATGGGAGCAAATTCTTTCCTTTTATAGTAGACTCCTTTTTAGAAGCTTCTTGGTACACAGAAGAGCAAACAGGAAGTTGCAGAAGTTGGCTCCATTGTAAAAGATAGCAGACATGTACCAAGTGTACAAAGTTTCCTTAAGCCGGTTACATGTAATGCAAAAGAGAAGTAACAGTGACTGGTAAGATTACCCTGAGCAAGTTCCAGTCTTGTCAGGGATTTACATCATACGCCATCATTTCTACAGTATTACGAACTGGCGGCCATGATCAAAATGAATCAATGCGTAGCGGTACTTTGACCCAGGCCTTCAAATTCGTATATGTGCTGAAGCTAAGTTTGGCTTGACCAGCTAATTTGGTCAAAACAAATACCCAAAATTTTTATTGCCCTACAAACAGGAATCTTGTGTACAACTGGCATATGGATTGTTTATTTTATCTTTTATTTTCTTTTCTTTAACGTGTGCATTCAACTAGTAAAGAGCGTATCATGTTTATGACAGAAATTTTAACACATTTTAAGCAGTGTCAAGAGATAACGAGGATTCCTATCTTTCCAGAAAACATGCGTTGACATTTCATACGAATTGTCTCCAAAGTAGACAATAACGTGAAATGTCGAGTCCATTTTTTTTTCGGAAACTCATATGAAAGCATCCGCATTATGTTCTTAGGAAACTAAAGAAGGTATTTCCAAAACGCCGTCTCCTGCTATTTAAATAAAAAAGATTTCCATGTAACAAAATGATTTTAGACGATCATGGTAACACTACATATCAGTTACAAAGCAAATACAAACGTTGGCACTAGAAGCTTATACATACACCATCCGTAACTTATAAAACTTGAACACATGAAAATATTTGATTTTTAACTTCAGAACTTAACAAAGGTTTCAGGTTTTTACAAATGTGATGACTATTATTAGCACCTAGCGGAAATGTCTGACGGAATGTACAGAGAAGCCAATGCAGCATTACGAAAACATGCCTATTCAAATACACTGAAAATTTTACCACCAAAAAATGAAAATTTTCAGATAAAAAATTCTGATATTTTTCATATTTCTGCTCAAAACATAGATTGTGGGTACTCGTTAGAACCGCCTCGACGAGGCGGTTCTAACGAGTACCACAATCTATGTTTTTGAGCAGAAATAAGAAAAATAATGTATACCCCTGTAAACCCTAGTTTTTCTATATAAAAGTGGGCTTTAAGGGGGTCAAAATTATATAGGTATGTTTTCGTGATGGTGTGATCATAATTATTGCTGTCTGTTAAATATAACGGAATATCAAAAGAAGGCATTAGCATGTTATGCAAGCAAATATCACTGTATTCTTGTTAGACATATTTCCAGATGAAATGGTAGTTTTAGAATAAATAAATAGTTGCTGTATTTTTTGTAGCAAACAAAATGTTATCCCTCACCCTCACTCACTTAGACCCTCCCCCACAAAAAATGAAAAGAAAAAAACGGAAGACATATTTTTTTAACACAATTTGTAACCTTCGCTGTTTGTTGTAAACCATAATTACCGTATTTACCGTTTGTGTTCAGACAGACAGGCCTTAGCAAACAGTATAGAGAATGCGACGTCTCATCAGGGTCTACACTGTTTGCCACTCATCCAGCAATTTTTAGATAAAACATCGGATAGTAGATTTTACTTGTTCAAATTTTAGGACAAGTATGGTAAGGAGTTGAGGTGTCCGAATACTTAGAGTAAATGTCTTACACTAATTTTTTGGAACCTTAACTCCATGCCACTGAACATGATCATGTAACTAGTTCCGTCTAAAATGCACAGATCGAATGGCAAACAGTGCAGATCCTGATCAAACTGCTACTTAGGAGTAGTTTGGTCTGGGTCTACACTGTTTGCTCGAACCTTCTTCAGGAGCAGTTTGGCCTTACACTGTTACTCAGGCGTTATGTATGAATAGTTAGGGCAAATACGGTAAGATATTTGTTTTGGTTAGTGTGGACCCCCTTGTTCCCTCTGTTGTATATGCTGTGTTAGTGTATAGGAGCAGGATTTCATAGTCAATGCGTTGTACAGAATACTATTTGCCCTTTGAGTGCCAATCAAAACTGCAGACACATTTTGATTTTTGTTATTTTTTTTGTTATTTTTTTTTTTTTTTTTTTTTAGAGGAAGAAAATAATCTTTGGCATTTCATGTAAAGCAAACAATAATTTAATTTCTTATTATTTGTTAGAGACAATGAGGCATGTAAACTGTCTGCCTAGCTGACGACGCATATGAAATGTCAAGCCTTATTTTGCTCTAAAAACGTAATTTAAAAGATAGACTTTCGCATTACGCCTATTCAAATATATAGAAAATTTCCACTCCAAAAACTGAAACTTTTCAGATAAAAAACTCTGATATTTTTCATATTTCTGCTCAAAACATAGATTGTGAGTACTCGTTAGAACCACCTCGCTGAGGCGGTTGTAACGAGTTCCCACAATCTATGTTTTGAGCAGAAATAAGTAAAATAATGTATACCCCTGTAAACCCTACTTTTACTATATAAAATTGGGTTTTAAGGGAGTCAAAATTACACAGGCATGTTCTCGTGATGGTCTGCTATAATTTTGCTTGACATTTTAAGGGATAACAACTAAAGCCCAGGACGAGTCCAGCATCCCTCGAAGAACACATTCTGAGTATGTGATGTTTCGTGATGAGTGGATGGAAAATGGCGTGGTCTACTTCGACGTCATCATTTTAACAAATTCTGAAACAAAAAAATAAACACATAAATATAAATAAAGTAATCGCAGCTACTAATAAGAAAGATCTGGTACATGTATAATTGTTTCAAGTAATACATATTGCGCGCTAACATATGTAGTTCATTACGAAAACATGCCTATTCAAATATACTGAAAATTTTACCACCAAAAACTGAAAATTTTCAGATAAAAAATTCTGATATTTTTCATATTTCTGCTCAAAACATAGATTGTTTGTACTCGTTAGAACCGCCTCGTCGAGGCGGTTCTAACGAGTACCCACAATCTATGTTTCTGAGCAGAAATAAGAAAAATAGTACATTCCCCTGTAAACCCCAGTTTTACTATATAAAAGTGGGGTTTAAGGGGGTAAAAATTACACAGGCGTGTTTTCGTGATGTGAAGGGAAAGATACACAAAATACAATATTTGCCTGAAAACATTCAAGTAAACATACATTTTCAAGTAAACAAACATTCAAGTAAATAAACGTTCAAGTAAAACATTTTTTCCGCGAAGAAGATCAAATCGGGTAGGAAGTCAAAAAGATGTTGTAGTTTACAGTTCATCACGAAAACATGCCTATATAAAGACGACCCCCTTAAACCCCACTTTTTCATAGTAAAAGTGGGGTTTACAGGGGTATACATTATTTTTCTTATTTCTGCTCAAAAACATAGATTGTGGGTACTCGTTAGAACCGCCTCATCGAGGCGGTTCTAACGAGTACCCATAATCTATGTTTTAGGCAGAAATATGAAAAATATTAGAGATTTTTGTATCTAAAACTTTTCATTTTTTGATGGCAAAATGTTCAGTATATTTGAACAGGCTTGTTTTCGTAATGTTATGACTGTGAGCAAGGGCGCCGCCATTTTGAATAGGTAATTATGTTTATATTTTTGTCAGATAAAATTAAAGCCACATGTTGACTTCATTATGCTGCTTTTGTTAGCTAAATGTAGTTGATGATTTTAATGCTAATTAATATATTCAAAGATATATAGCACTCAAATATTACTTAAGATTTTACTTATTGTTTTGCATATTTAATTAAGTGTTTAAAACGTCACTTACTCACACAAAATGGCGGCTTCCAAAACACCATTTCCTAGATCTTCAAACCTCAGTCACCTTTTTATTTCTCAACCGACTTCCTTAAAATTTTCACTAAGCTATTCAGTTTGTTATTTACTATGCGTCTTCCTTTAACAGTGAAGATGCGGGCTGGTCAAGATCATTCACGTATTAAATGTATTTAACCCATTGTAGTCGGGAGACCCATAAAAGGGTAATTGGCCAACAGTGCAGACCCAGATCAGACGCCGCAGAACGCGGCGTCTGATCAGGGTCTCCACTGTTTGCAAACATTTTAGTCATTTTTCTCAAGCAATATGTGAATCTCATAGCCAGACGTACCTAAAATTGAAATATTGATCCTTAGCATTTGGTATTCGGACAGACAGGCAGAATGCGGTATCTGATCAGAGTCTACACCATTTGCCATTATCTAAAATTTTAAGACAGGTACAGGTAGAATCAAAGTACTGACTGCACTAGTGGTTGGATTGTCTCTGAGTGTATGCTGGATGAATTGTCCTGAATGGGGACTTAATCCTGTAATTTCAGCAAAAAGTACAGGCCCTGATGAGACGCCGCGGTATGCGGCGTCTCATCTGGGTCTGTACTGTTTGCCTATGTACTAGTCCAGGTTTCACAGATAACCCTCTTAACACTGCACTCTGACGTCACAGCCACAAGAATAGCGCAGCTATAAATAACTGTTACCTGGATTTCGTACAAACGCGCGGTTTCATTTCATTGGTCGATGATGATCACGTAGACAACAACCTTAAGGGAATTCTAGTGCATGGATACTTTGGCTCGATTGTAAACAATCTACCTAAAAATCTGTTTCCTGCAAACCTGATTGTAAACCTTTTGCTATATACTTTCAGTCGGCAAAGACATACCATATTAAATTTTACCATAAATATTCGGACACTTAGCTCCCTACATCTCTTTACCACCAAATTTGAACAAGTTTATTTGTCTTCCTGTTGAACTGTCTAAAATCAGCTGGAGTGGTAAACAGTTTAGTTTCCGATCAGATACCGCGTTGTGTGGTGTCTAGTTTTGGTCAGGTCTGTTGTTCCAATGCTTAGAGCAAATACGGCATCAAAAATAATGCAGACTGAGGGGTCGAAGCCTTGTTAACCCTTAAACTGTCAATTACAACAATTGTCGTCTGCTTTGTCATCTGCTTGTGATTTTAAAAATCATTTTTGCATACAGTATGGACCCAGATCAGACCGCTTCTCTAGGAGCAGTCTGATCAGGGTTCACATTGTTTGCAGGTATGCAAAACTAGGTTTGAAACGTTTGCAAGAATATTCAGCAGACGACGTAGACAGACGACATTTTCAGAAGCAGGTTTTCTTGGCATTTTAAGGGCTAATAACTCGCAGCTCTTTTTCTTATCATAAAGCTGGGTTATATTTAAAAAAAAAAAATACATATGGGATATTTTAATCAGTTTCTTGTATGAAAATAAGGAGATATACTCTTTAGACAGATCACTACACATCCCTACTCAGACCCTCCAAATCGTTCTACCTACAGATGTATTTACTATGGGCACATTCAAAGCTACATTTGCTTGTAGGGGAATTGTTACTTTTTCAGGAGAGCTAACGGTTAAACTAGTTTTGTCTTCCCTTTAGAAAGGGGTCTTCTCTAAACGGAAATAGATTGCTCCCGTGAAGAAAGAATTTGCTCCCATAGGAAGCAAATTCTTTCATTTTAAGATAGACTCTTTTCTGAAGGGTATTTGCATGCAGAAACGCAAATATGAGTCACAAAAGTTGCTTCCCTTGTAAAATAGGTGAAATATTTACTAAGAATATCTAGTTGCCTTAAAAGGGAAATCACAGCTACAACAAAATGCAAATGAACTGTAGTGTAGAAAAGGGCTGCTGATGCAATTGAGCAATCTAAGAAAGCAAATCAATCAAGTAATCTGATACTAATTTAAACCTATTTAACCCATTGTAGTTGGGTTACCAGTAAAATGGTAATTGGCAAACAGTGCAGACCCAGCTCAGACGCCACAGAACGCGGCGTCTGATCCGGGTCTCCACTGTTTGCAAATAATTCAGTCATTTTCTCTAGGGATATCTAAATTTCGGACCCTGACATACCTAAAAATGAAATTGGACTTTTCCAATATATAGTGTGGGGGATTCTATTCAGTATAAAATGGGTTAAAGATGACTGATCTGATAGAAAGGAAATGCCATCCGGAGTATACTTCTAACAAAATCATAAAATGTTAAAATGGAGACATATTAACGGTAAAGGGGTTAAAGAAGCATGCAATATGCTAAAAGAACAAACGTTTCACTTTTTTTTTTTTTTTACCTTTTCCGACTCTCTGAGCAAATTCAGGAGACAACAAATTCGTAATATGTTTCTTATTTTTTGCCAGAAACTAGAGATTGATATTCTGTAAACTGCCTCCTACGAAAAAAACTTGCAGGTGATGTCAAACCCTATCCATAGGGAAAAATAAAATCCCAAATTTTACAAGCTGAATTTTTACCCAACATGTGTAGCATTGAATATTTTTATCGGGACTCTAACCAATGCGACACGGCGCCTGCATTTTCGACCACCCTTACCCATTGTGCTACCAAGACAATCCTAAATACAGTTCAACCTTCTTTGGGACCATAGAAATTATTATCAAGATATGGGGAGTTTGAGCCCCTGAGGGCTAATCATGGCGCCAGGTCAGGAAGCAAAAGGCGATAATTTAGGGAAACCTTTTCAATCTTGTACTCAATAATGGTATGTTGAGTGTATATATTAGAATCGCCTCGGTGAGGCGATTCTAATGAGTACACGCAACATACAATTTCATGATTAAATAAGAAAATTTCCTTAAATATTCTTTTCTTGAGCTTTCGGCAGAATTTCATAGGGGTTCAAAAACGAGTTTGAATTAGCCATGGCAAACGAGCCATCGGTGTTCGAGCTATTGAGGTTCGACTGCAGGTTGTTCAATTATTGCATGTGAATCGTTTGTTGTGCAGACGATTCACATGTAATACCGAGTCTTACAAAAATCAAATTGTAATCTGCAAGGTATGAATGGCGTTTTAAGAGCTTAGTAAAAATCTTTAAGCTTAGTAAAAATCTTTAATTTTCTACAGCTACAAAAAAGAGATTCTAAAGTTATTATTCAGTATTTGGGTTCATCGTAAACTACCTTAAATCATGAAACCTCTGACATCATTAAAACTCTCCTAAACCCTGAAATCAAACCAAAGTCATCGAAATAGCTCAGCCCATTACGAAAACACGCCTATTCAAATATATTGAAAATTTCACCACCAAAAACTGAAAATTTTCAGATAAAAATTCTGATACTTTTCATATTTCTACTCAAAAAATAGATTGTGAGAACTCGTTAGAACAGCCTCGGCGAGGCGGTTCTAACGAGTGTCCACAGTCTATGTGTTTAGCAGAAATAAGAAAAATAATATATACCCCTGCAAACCCCAGTTTTACTATTTCATTACGAAACGGCCTATTCAAATATACTGCACATTTTACCACCAAAAATTGAAAAGTTTCAGATAAAAAAAACTGATATTTTTCACATTTCTGCTCAAAATATAGATTGTGGGTACTCGTTAGAACCGCCTCGGCGAGACGGTTCTAACGAGTACCCACTATCTATGTTTTTGAGCAGAAATAAGAAAAATAATGTATACCCCTGTAAACCCCAGTTTTACTATATAAAAGTGGGGTTTAAGGGGGTCATCATTATATAGGCGTGTTTTCGTGATGAAAAGTGGGCTTTCACGGGGTCAAATTATATAGGTATGTTTTCGTGATGCTTATTGTAGTGTCATTTGACCTACTTGTATATGAGGCAAAATGTCAGAAAACGTATCTTCAGAAATGTGCGCCCTCCGAAGTCTGATCAGAATCTTAACTGGCCGCAATGTGGTTAGCCAAGGATGCAAAATTTCTTTAAGCGGACAACGAAGACTAGTCTGACTGCTAGGACACACAGGCTGATCTGAATCTTCGTTGGGCGCACATGTCAGAAGATACGTTTTCTCACGTTGCGGATTATATGTAACAGGGGAGCATGGATTCATTACATAGACTTTGTAGCCTATTAGCTGGGCTACAACAATATTTCGTTTAGGTAGAGATATCGCCTCTAAATACGTGTTTTCACCCATAGTAGGACGACTTTGCCATGCGAAATAATTTAAGATGCCAAACCCACATCTAATTTTCAGCAAATCACATTTCTTGATCCAGGTTGTTTATGCAAATTTACATACTTAATGACAAACAGTGCAGATCCAGATCAGAAGCCAACTGATCTGGATCTACACTGTTTGCAAAGGCAGAGCATATCCGGGTTCAGCAGGACTAGGGTTAATAATTACTATGTATGTATTATCCTTAGAAATAAGTCAACGCTCTTTATACCGACACTCGATGTAACGATCAAATTCGTTATAATGATAATTTTACTGGCATGAAACCGCTCAATAGGTAAGATTTAATCCGAAGCTATACAAGAACATTGTTTTTAATACGACAAGAAACATATGTCTTGGATATTTGTTTGAATCGCCTCACTGATATCCAAAAATATTCAAAACATATGTTCTATGAGGAAATAAGAATAAAACAGGACCTGCTCCTTAAGGATTCTCAACAAAAGCAAATTCATTTCAAATGCACCATCTTTTGGAACAAATTCTGTCGTTGTAACGAAGGGTTCACTGAAACAACCAATTATAAATACTACAGATAAACTTACCATCATAATTCACTTGTCCATCACCATCTATATCAGCTTCTCTAATCATTTCATCTACTTCTTCATCTGTTAATTTTTCACCTAAATTTGTCATTACATGTCTCAGTTCAGCTGCACTGATGAAACCATTACCGTCTTTGTCAAATACACGGAATGCTTCTCTTATTTCTTCTTCACTGTCTGTGTCCTTCATTTTTCTGGCCATCATTGTGAGAAATTCTGGGAAGTCTATCGTTCCATTGCCTGAAGTAAAATGTATGATTGTACAGATGCGCTTGTGTGAAAATTATGTGGCAAACTGCACGCATGGTTTTTAGAATATTGGACATCACGAAAACTTGCCTATATAATTCTGACCCCCTTAAGCCCCACTTTTATATAGCAAAACCGGGGTTTACAGGGGTATACATTATTTTTCTTATGTCTGCTTAAAACATAGATTGTGGGTACTCATTAGAACTGCCTCATCGAGGCGGTTCTAACGAGTACCAACAATCCATGTTTTGAGGAGAAATTTGAAAAATATCAGAATTTTTTATCTGAAAATTTTCATTTTTTGGTGGTAAAATTTTCAGTATATTTGAATAGGCATGTTTTCGTAATGAAAAGAAAGTCACAGGAAAAAGTCATCGAAAAAAGTCACAGATTTTGAGTAGGAAAACGTCATGGAACGAAAGTCACATAATATTTTGAATTTGCTCCAAGCTAGATTTTTTCTAGCTGTTATATGAGATAATGATTTAATAGTGTATACTTTTGCAAAATACGACAAAATTATTAGTTTTCACATTTTCATTTTGAAAACAAAACTCATTTGCTAATAAAAGAACATCACCAATGACAGTTTGTTTTAATTACTTTCTTTAATTGACAGTACATCATCTTTCAGTGACAGAGTGCGCTATTTCCAATTAACAAACTTCCAACTGGGTACTGGGATAAAAATATTTACGCTAAATATTCGGACAAGAAGGTCTTAGCAAACTGTGTTGACCTAGATCAAACTGCTCCTGTAGGGTCTGTTTGCCATTCTGTCAGTACTTTTAGACACATCTTAGGATAGTCAAACAGATCTGATAAAAAATTATGTTCGAAGTCCAGATATACTTGGTAATTATGGTATAATTCTAAATATAAAAAATGTGAAAAAAAAAAGGAATCCCTACCTAACTTACCTATTTTTTTTTCTAACATGTTACCCTAAAAACATATTTGTTTTTTATTTGGCCTAAACCCTCTACTTTGTTTAATTGCAGTTTTGTTATTATCATTTGTGTTTGACTGTGAGGTTTTATTGACGGGAGGGGCCTACGCGGATGGAACACATGTTTTGCAGTTTTGAGCTGCATTAGAATTAAAGGCGAGGTTGCGATCGTGTATGATTAGGTATAGCCACCAGATGTGGTTTGTCCTGACCGTTCATGTGCGCCCAGCAGGCTCAGATCAGCTGCCGCATCCGCGTAGGCTTATCGGTCTTTGCTGTCTGTCCGCCTGAATATGCTTTGGATCCTTGGTTACCCACAGAGTGTCATGTGAATACTCTGATTAGACTGCGCGGATGCGCAGGTTGATCTGTCTTTGCTTGGCGCACGTGCAATCCTATGGGAAATGCTGAGCCACTACTCACATTCTATTCGAGCCAGCGTATGACAGAACCAACAAAACTGTGCGCCCATCGAAGACTCAGATCAGCCTGGGCATCCGCCTAGTCTGACCAGAGTCTTCGCTGTGCGCTCAATAGGTAACTAAGGACACAAGCTTTCTTCATGCGGACAGCGAAGACTGATCAGACTAGGCGGATGCCCAGGCTGATCTGAGTCTTCGCTGGGCGCGCATGCTATTTTGTTGATTTTGTCGTGCATTGGATCATGTTAGAAATATACCTACCATCAGCATCGACTTCATTAATCATGTCTTGTAATTCAGCCTCTGTGGGATTCTGACCAAGTGATCTCATCACAGTTCCTAATTCCTTTGTTGTAATTGTGCCATCACCGTCTTTGTCAAATAAGCTGAAAGCCTCTTTGAACTCTATAAAATATAATTGTTTAGTTTTAGGTTTTAAGTTTAGTTTGCTAATCTCATCCCAGTGTATATATATTCCATACACACATACATGAACACACACACACCACACGCGCGCGCGCGCGTGCGTGCGTGTGTGTGTGTGCACCAGGATGATACTGTAACTAACTAAATGGGGAATGGATAAACTTTCAGCCGCGGTAACTCTCTGAAATTATTTTGCCTCTCTTCTGAAAAAATGGTCTGATATAAAAGGAAAGACTTTGCTATCGTTGGGGCAAGTTCTTTCCTTTTTTAATTTTAGAGTCGATTCCCTTTCAAAAAGGGTTTGTTGTACTATACACGAAAGCAAACAGGAAATCACAAAAGCTGTCCTCTTGTACATGTATAAATGGCAGAAAATCCATCAATTAACTTGCCATGCTGATAAGATGCCACACCCACTTCTAATTTTCAGCCAGTCCATCACGAAAACATGCCTATATAATTTTGACCCCCTTAAACCCCACTTTTATATAGTAAAACTGGGGTTTGCAGGGGTATACATTATTTTTCTTATTTCTGCTCAAAACATAGATTGTGGGTACTCGTTAGAACCGCCTCGTCGAGGCGGTTCTAGCGAGTACCCACAATCTATGTTGACGAGGCGGTTCTAACGAGTACCCACAACCTATGTTTTGAGTAAAAATGTGAAAAAATTTAGAATTTTTCATCTGAAAACTTTCATTTTTTTAGTAGTAAAATTTTTAGTATATTTGAATAAGCATGTTCTCGTAATGCGGGCTGTTGATACGAATTTGCATTCTTGATGACAAACAGTTTAGCTCCAGATCAGTTGGCTACTTCAGAAGCCAACTGATCAGGAGCTACACTGTTTTGCAAAGGGAGGACATATCCGGGTATAGCAGTACAATGGTTCAAAAACAAGCGTGAATTATTGGTAAGAATTACGGTACATGTACATTTAATAGTGTCGCATTCATTGCAGTTTCAGCTGGTCCGAGCGAAACTCTCTCTTTTGGCAATGTTTCGTTTACGTAGAATATAAGCTAAGATTCCCTTAAAGTAGTTTCGGGTGTTGAACCATCATTTTAGCACTCTTATAATTATGTAGTGTCTGATCTACATATATACCTACACTGCTTTTTGTGAACAATTAGGCGTGTATTTGTTTTGGCGATAACATTTATGTTTCTCATCTTTACCGTTCCTTCAGAGCCCGTTCTATATATTTTGACTTCAAGACACGAGCACCCGCTCAAGGGTGACCTTAGCATGCTGGGTAAAATTCTCAGTAGATGACATTTTGAAGTATTTTTTTCTTATTTTGCCAACAAACTATAATACATGTATGACATTTAACGAAAATTAGGAGACAATTTGCATTAAATGTCAAATCCTATTTTCTGGGAAAAAGGATATCATCAGTTTGTCGTGTGCTAAATTTGACCATAGTGTGCTAAGTGTAAAAGCTCTTTGACGGTCAAACCTCGTGTCAAGTACATGTTTTATGACCTATATCATTATCTTGTGAGCAGTTTATAGTGTCACCATTTGTCAAAGACATACGTAACTTTCTGCAGGTCACTGACAGTGACCGAGTCAACATGGTGAATGTGACGCAATTTTCGATCGACTGGTACATGTTTTTCAGATAGTTTGACTACTATTTCACTGCATTTACATTATTAATGACTTACCATACGTGTCCTACAATATTAATTGGTCTATCTTACTACTTATTGATATGTCTAAAATAGGCGAATGGATAACGATGTAAACCCCAATCAGGCGCCGCACATTGCCTGTATATGATATAAGGTAAATTCTTCTCGTTACACAGCTTATAGTATTATAAGTGTAGACAATATCATAGCACCAGATAAGAAGGGATACCAGATTAAAGGCTCCATATTCCTCAAAAATATATATTTTTTTTATCCAAGAAAGGTTTAATAAACTGATATATGGTATTTATACAATCAAAAAATGTGGCACCTGACAGCCGGTAAAATTTCAGTTAGTCTCTCGTTCATGAAAATGAAATGTAATGAAATAATTCAGGGATAAGATAAAAAATCATTTCATTTTTGATCCAGTCAAGAACGACAGACTAACTGAAATTTTACAGGCTGTCAGGCGCCACATTTTATGATTGTATTCATACCATATATTAATTTATTAAACCTTTCTTGGATAAAAATGTCTATTTTTGAGGAATATGGAGCCTTTAATATTTTCTTATTTCGTGATAAAACATATGTTGTGGGTACTCACTAGAAGCGCGTCGACGAGGCGCTTCTATTGTGTATCACAAGATATGTTTTCCAGGAAAATAATAAGAAAAAATAGTAATGGAATTATTTGTTAAACATGTACCTGCGATCTGTTCTTCTGTGAGTTGATCTGCCTGCAAGTAGACAAATAAAAGCAAAATAATAATAAAACAAATAATTAGGCGTTCCGGAAGTGTCAGAGTCGGATATTGCCGTCTACTTCTGATACCAAGAGAAAGAAGGAAAGAATTTGAATGTCGAAACCCAGGACATAGGAATCGCAACGTGACAAAACGTACCATCTGACGTGCGACCAAGGAAGATTCTGATCAGCCTGCGCGTCCGTGCAGTATGATCTGAGTCTTCCGTGTCCACATGAAGAAATTTTGTATCCTTGGCCATCCAAAATGCGCCCAGGGAAGGTTCTCATCAGGCTGCGAGAATGCGCAGACTGACCTGAATCTTCGCTGGATGTACATGTCCGAAGGTACGTTTGCTGATGTCGCGGTTCATACTGATACGACCAACCAAGGAACAGCTCTAATAGGACAAATAATGATACCCCGACGAAAAATGATACCTGGTATTATATGTTCTGTAAACGAATAATGATACCCCGACGAAAAATGATACAAGGTATCATTTTTCGTCGGGGTATCATTTTTTCGTCGTATCACAGCTCCCTCTTTAAAAGTGAGATTATCGCAACGCTAGACAGGACGAAACAAACACGAGTTTCGACACGAATCATGATGGAACAAAAATAACGCTGCAACCAATATAAATAATGAACAATATCAGAACCAATGTAAATATCAGAATTATTGTTAATTGTTTTAGTTATAAATATGAAAATTACAAATACCAGTCACAGCTAATTTCTCGTCAATTACAGCTTACAACAGTTAACCTGGCAGGGTAGATCCATGGTCTACTCCATTCACTCAGGTTTGTCCGGAATGTACAAAGTCTAACAGTTTTATATGGTCTGTAACCGGTTTTTAAAGTCTTCAACCATATATAGTATAAATCTTCTGATAAATTGATTAAATGCACTACCCCATTAACAGGAATCTAGGAATAATTTTCTTACCCTGTTTGCATACATGTACAGTCAAAGCTGTCTTAAAACCACATGTATTAACCCATTTATGCCGAGTGAACTCTGCGACCTGAACCCATTCCAATGGTTGGTTTCAATTATTACAATGTTTTATAGAAATTCCTGTATTTAATGCAAACAGTGTAGACTCTGATCAGACGCCGCAGAACGCGGCGTCTGATCTGGATCTACACTGTTTGCCAATGTCATTTTTATGGAATGCTAGGCTTAAATGGGTTAGGCAATCATCCGTTTACAAAGGCCAATACATCAGATACCTTAAAAGTAAATAAGTGCAAATTTGTCTGTATAAAGCAATCACCTGTCTTAAGCAACCATTTATGAGCTTTCTCAGAGGTGCTTGCTTAACACAGGTTTTACGGTACGTGCTACAAGTAGATACAACTGATGAAAAGTTTTCTGGGTGTGACTTACCCTAATTTCTGGGTATGACTTACCCTAATATTCCGACTGACAGGCCTGAGCAAATAGTGTAGCTCCAGATCATATACCGCAGATCGCAGCGTCTGATCAGTGTCTATACTGTTTAACACTCATCCAGTCCAGACTTCAAAAGATGAACTGAACAAATGGATGTGTTCAAATTTTAGGACATGTATGGTAAATAAGGAGAAAATGTGTCCGAATTCTTAACACTATGCACTCTATGGGCAAATTCAGCAGATGACAAATTGATGATATTTTTATTTTTCCCAGAAAAAAAAATAGATTTTACACTGTCAGGTAAAAATAAGAATACGACTTCAACATGTGGTCTGCTGATTTTTTAAACCTGCATGCTAAGCATTAAGGTAAATACGGTAATGCCTGTGACAACGTTTGGCCCATCAGATATCTTCTAATGCTGGTGATAATGATACCAGCAGCCACATTAGTTTATACAACGTCGTAACAACGTCGATGCAACGTCATGAAATTGCATCGACGTTGATGCGACGTTGCCCTAACGATGTGTGGCCGCTGGAGAAGATTCTAGTCAGCCTACATGATCGGCCAAAAATGAACGCCCAGCCGTGAAAATATACATGTATAGATTTCTGACTAAACCCAGCTTGAAACAGTTAAATCTTGATTACAAATTGTTGTTAAGGCAATGACAGGAATGTGGCTAACGATTGACAGGATCATTTTTTAAGGGAACTTGAAACTTGGGTATATTTTCCGCCATCTTTGTACGGCAAATACTTTTTATCGTCATGTCTGCTTTCCTGTGCATAATCTTCATCTATTAATGGTGTACTCTTACCAAGGAAGAGGAGCAAATTCTTTCCTTTGGAGTACACCCCTTTTCAGAAGAGAGGCAAGAGACATTCTGGTTACCGCCCTTTAAATGGTGTATATATTCCCTAAACGAATTAATGCATTGTGTCCCTCAAAATAGCAAAGCAGACCTATATCAGATGTCTCTGGTCAAGGTTTGCACTTATACCTTGATAACATTATGAAGCGAATAATAAATTTTCTATTTAACATAGATCCTTCCGATAGTCACGATGGGAGAGTACAAAAGGGATTTTCACTGATAAACGAATTTAATATTGCTGGGCCGTAAGTGATCAAATTAACTGATAGGATGAACCCTCGATTATTTTATTGCTCATGAATACACCGCTAATTTTATTGCAAAGGCAAAACAAATAATTTCAGGCTATGTATGTGTTGTCAGGCCGTATCACTCGTACACATCAGTGCTCTATACATTCAGTATACCAGGGGCGGATTCAGAGGGGGTTCGGAGGGTTCAATCGAACCGGCTTTCGACTCAGAATTTCATTTACATACCAAGTTTTGGATAGATTTGATAAATTTGGGTTACCATATTTACCGTAAGTATTCGCAATTCTTACTGTTTGCCTTAAATATTTCACTTCGCGAAGTCAATTTTACTACTTTAAAATTGCTGTATGAGTGGTAAACAGTGCAGACACTGATCAGACGCCGCATGCTGCGGCGTCTGATCTGGGTCTACACTGTTTGCTTCGGACTGTTTTTCTGAATACGTAGAGAAAGTACAGTAGTTTGATAAAATCGAACCCCCTCAGAAATCATCCTTGATCCGCCACTGTTTTCAGACAGCTTACTATATGTCCATACATTTCCTTTTATTTGAACATGTCTATCTTACTACTTGTTTAACGCAGCGTCTGATCAGGGCCTACACTGTTTGCAAAGTTCTTTCTGCACGAATATTTAGTGTAAATACGGTATGAATGTAAGCGATTAGAAAGCGTGGGCAAGATTTGTCGCATTGCGGTAAAAATGACCTAATGATGACACATACCTGTATAAATACCTACCAAAACAGATTACACATAAATCCCGCCTTTTCGTACGAATATTTTGACTGTGACATAATCATCCCCAGTTCAAAAGGAAGAACAAAGTAAGAAAATCGTAAATTCTAGATAAAAAATAATTGCACAATTATGATTATTAAATGTTTCTTTATAAAAATATTCCATAAATATAAACGGATGGTAACAAATAATTACTTACCATGACGGATAGAAAATCGTGTTCGTCTGTGTACGATGTCTTCGCCAAATAACCGGACTACAGGTGTACTTTACCTTATGAATGAGTAGTGTGTCGCATTGCGGCGTGACCCGTAGTTATTCATTCATTGAAAGAGGGAAGAAATATGAAATCGTAAACCCCCGTCAAGTATTTGAATAGTGATAATACTTTAAAAACCTAGCAATGAAAGTCACTGCGCCATGGCAAACATACCTTTATACACACAACATTCATTTGCAACATAGCTACGGTATTAAATAAACCACAGAGTTTACATACTTAAGACTTACCATGCTACTGGCAGATTTAAATGGCGACAAATTGTTGATTTTTTCTTATTTTTCCCTGAAAAAAGGATTTGACATTTCATGCAAATTATCTCCTATTCTGCATGAAAAAAAATAGGATTTGACATTTCATGCAAATTGTCTCCTAAGGAAAGGAGACAATTTGCATGAAATATCAAATCCCATTTTCTGGGAAAATAAGAAAAAATATTTCAAAATGTCGTTTGCTGAAGATTTTACCCAGCATGCTAAGTATTAAACATGTACACAACTGAAGGTAAATAATGATTATAGTACTCCTACGATAAAACATACGACAGAAAGTTCAATTAAAAGAACAAACGTCTTTGAGGTCATTTTGTACATGTACAATCTTTTTAGAACTTTTGCTATTTAACCTTTACCACTCTCTGGGCTAATTCGGCAGACGACGAATTAATGATATTTTTTCTTAATTTTCCCAGAAAACAGAATACGACATTTTTCTGAAAATTATTTCCATTGGAGACATTTGCACGCCGAAATGTCAAAATCTGTGGTCTGGGAAAAAAAATGAAAAAGTAATTCCATATGTTGTGAGCTGAAACATTTCACCCAGCATGCTAACGATTTCTAACATTTCAGCAACAGAAATAATGTCCGCTATAAATGCCTTAGTATAACCATTTCCGCCTGTCCAGATTGGGATCAGCATTCATTACGAAAACATTCCTATTCAAATATATAGAAAATTTTACCTCCAAAAGCTGAAAATTTTCAGATAAAAAACTTTTTCATATTTCTGCTCAAAACATAGATTGTGGGTACTCGTTAGAACCGCCTCGGCGAGGCGGTCCTAACAAGTACCCACAATCTATGTTCTTAAGCAGGATTAAGAAAACTAATGTATACCCTGTAAACCCCAGTTTTACTATATAAAAGTGGGGTTTAGTGGGGTTTAAATTCTATAGGCATGTTTTCGTGATTACTGTTCATAAGTAGACTCAAGAAAAACCGAGTCTTAACTTCGTTCATGATGATAAGTGCCTCGTGGCGGCCGTAAAAAAATCTTCCTGTACGTTACTGTTATAGTAAATATTATATTTTTCCTTTGGGATCTTTGGGCCCATATTGTTTGCTTGTATGATAGAGTTCCGCTCAATATGTGGATAAAGGGCTTAATCAGTCTTGTATTTTACATTACTGTGCATGAATAGACTCAATAAATAAAGTGAGTGCTATTTTAAGTTTATTGGTGGGAAACTCTTGCATCCAAATGATCCTTCCTTACAGAATTAAGTGACCATCTGTATAGAGCTATACCATTTCCTAGGTTTACTCCACCCCAGCCGTCCTACTTCACCCTAAACATTCTGACACTGAGTCGGTAATGATGAAGCTACGTAGACCCTTGCCCATTGGCTGAGACAAACTTGGGCATCACAATATACAAGGTGTATGTACTCCACTGATGGCTTAAAGTATTCTTTCCGCACCGATCATTTTAGTTAAAATTCTACTTATAATTCTATATCGGACCGCTATCAGCCCTACAGCCATCCTGTCGGGCCGATTACTGTCCAGTATAGATTAAAGTATAATGGTGGCTGAGGTAATCGACCTTTAGAACTATGATGGTTTCCTTTTTGTGGTTTCTGCAGAGTCCATACGGGAGTTCAAATGCTTGTAGTAACGTGCCCTATCAGAGTTATGCTTTTGGAATTCCTCTGTTTACTATATGTGTAAATTACCTTTAACGACTCTCCAGATTTTGTGAAATTCTTGTTTGGTTCCTCACCACAATGTCATAATGAGCATTGGTCAGTCGGTCGGACGGTGGATCGATCGATCGACAGATACATACGTACGTACGTACGTACGTACATACATACATACATACATACATAGATACACACATACACTTCACATGAAATGTCAAACCTTATTTTATAAAATCACCACTTTTTCTTTTGTCTTCAGTAAAACGCAAACAGAAACATTTGTTTCTTCGAAACGATCATGCAGTTACAAACATTTTTTTTTCGTTCAAATTAGAGTAATAACTTTCAATTCATCTTTACTATTAACCAATCACAGGACGCCTAAAAACTACTCCGCCTTGCACCTGTCAGCAGTCCTGATACAACTGGTTCACTGTGCCCAGAAGGAGAAGGTGTGCGTTTCTATAGTTTATGTTTTGATCTAAGAGAGATAACTCTAATAGTACATGTACTTAGTCCACGCAAATTACGCCCAACAGTTCTCATGTGACCTTAAATTAGAGAGTAGCCATTATTCTCGTTGACTTGATATAAGATCGAATAAACTATTTCAATAATTATTTATTTTTTTTATAGAATCAAATAAATAATATTAACCCAGTAAACATTTCCGTATTTTTTTGTTAATAACAAGCATACACAAATTTTATTCGCATGGACCGCCATGTTGGATGTGCCAAAAGACAGCATGGAAATAGTTTGCATGTTTTCGCTACCCTCCGCCGAAAACTGTCACAACATAACGGAAAGTTTGCCTTTGTTTGCGAGAAACCGCGAACAACGCAACCCAAGGGCTGCGTTCAGAAGTTCAAGTTACTCGCGAGTGTTTTGCCCTGGACCCCTGCACCTGTAGGCGCTGGTCACTAGGTACAGAAATCCATGGCAAATCGTCTATCACTCTGCACTACTGAACGTCAGGGCCCTGTTGTTCAAAGCGGCGTTAGCTTAACAGTCAAAACGTTAACTTCTCTAGTAAGTACAATATCTAATTCACAGGTATTTTTGCTGAAAAAATGTGAGTAGCTTTTGCAAATCTACTCACATTTTTTCAGCAAAAAATATTAGCGTTTATACCATATACAATGATCAAAGTTTTAACGATACGTTAACTAACGACACCGTTAGTTTTGAACAACTGGGCCCAGAAGTTCAAGTAACGCTCGAATGTATTGCCTGGACCCCTGCTCTTGTTGGCGCTCGTCACTAGGTACAACGATGTATGGCAAAACGTTCGCTATCACTTCTGAACGCATCCCTGTTGTACTTTCGAAGCAGTGAGACGGTCATTATGCCTTGATTTTACCGTAGTTTATAAATCACATCGAGGCTGCTATTTTCTGTCTTCTGATTTGTTCTAAGTTTCAAAGGCTCCCAGGGTTGATGATATTTTGCCTCATCTTTCTCAGTAGTTGTTATTGTATGACCCAACATTATTGCGCCAATTTCAGCTAGTACTTTCTCACCCACATTTATGTAAATGCGATAGTTTTGATTAATTAATGACGTATTTCATATCTACATTATACCCTGCCAGCTTCGGCCTTGACAAAGGTTGTTTCACATTTGAGCCGGGGAACAGCATTTCCTCTGAGATTGCATGTGCGCCCAGCGAAGACTCAAATCAGCTAGCGCATCCGCGCAGTCTGATCAGGGTCCACTGAAGACGCTTTGGATCCCATGCTACCCATAGAGTGCCCTGCGATGACTGATCAGGCTGCTTGAAAATGCACATGCTGATCTGAGTCTTCGCTGGGCACATATACAATCTTGTAGGAGATGCCCCGGCTCAGTTAGAATATCCCTTTAATTGAACACGTGCCAAAATTTAGAAAAATATAGAATAATAAGACTAATTAAAATGCCGTGAAATGGTTATTTGTATTACTTGTAAAGATTCCTGACATGTTACTTGATTCCTCAGATGTTAATTAGAGTTTATATGTAGAAGCGTATTTGACAGATTAGGTATTTGACAAATATGCAGTTTTCATCACGAAAACATGCCTATACATGTATATAATTTTGACCCCCGTAAACCCCACTTTTATATAATAAAACTGGGGTTTACAGGGGTATACATTATTTTTCTTGTTTCTGCTCAAAAACATAAATTGTGGGTACTCGTTAGAACCGCCTCGGCGAGGCGGTTCTAACAAGTACCCACAATCTATGTTTTGAGCAGAAATATGAAAAATATCTGAGTTTTTTAGCTGAAAATTTTTAGTTTTTGGTTGTGAAATTTTCTATACATTTGAATAGGCGTGTTTTCGTAATTTGACTCCGATTTGTTGAAAACGGTCTATTCATTAGGGAAGGGTTGGATTACTAAAGTGGCCCGACCGAGTGGCCTTTTGATCACGGCAGATAAACGTAGGTGTGTAACTTCTAAAGGCTGCCAGTATGCAAGTGAAATACTATTTCAAGTTAAATAATTCTTTACAATGATGTATTGTTTGTTTGTGTTGAGGTTTTACGGCCCAGTCAACCCAATGGGGTCATGTCGAGCGCGGTCAGTTTACCTAGGCACACGTTTACTGGGCAGGCTTAGTCCTCTAAGCGGTTAACCAGTATTGTGCACATTCTTTCGCCAGAAACTGACAACTGCCCTTCTTGAATCAGCGGAAGGGAGAGAATGACCGTAGAAAATATTTCATGATCAATCTCCACGAAAGAATGTTGCCGACCTTGGCGTATACATTTTACATATGTAATTCCCATTACAGTGTAGTTATATTTTCTAGGCCTTTGTGATCTGTGTGCCCATTTCGGGAATTCGGAATATTCATATGAGGTTTACTGAGCACACTAATTGGCCGAAACTAGGTTCATATAGCATTACGAAAACACACCTATTCAAATATATTGTAAATTTCACCTCCAAAAAACTGAAAATTTTCAGATGAAAAACTCTGATATTTTTCATACTTCTGCTCAAAACATAGATTGTGGTACTCGTTAGAACCGCCTCGGCGAGGCGGTTCTAACGAGTACCCACAATCTACGTTTTCGAGCAGAAATAAGAAAAATAATGTATACCCCTGTAAACCCCAGTTTTATTATATAAAAGTGGGGTTTAAGGGGGTCAAAAGTATATAGGCATGTTTTCGTAATGGTACGGCCCAGAAAACGTCGTTTCATTTCTGAGCGTGTGTTCATTGCTCTCAAGGGCCATTCGTTTTAGAAACTATTTATCGGCTGTATCTAGGACACAGTTCTCATGAAATATCTCGATACCGTGCTTGAAAAAAAAAAAAAAAAAACTTAAATGTGTTTATCAATTATATTACAAATGCCTTGTTGCAAGTAACATTTCGAAAACACACCTATTCAAATATATTGAAAATTTCATCCCAAAAAAATGAAAGTTTTTAGATAAAAATTCTGACCTTTTTCAGATTTCTGCTCAAAACATGGATTGTGGGTACTCGTTAGAACCGCATTGCCGAGGCGATTCTAACAAGTACCCATAAACTATGTTTCTGAGCAGAAATAAGAAAAATAATGTATACCCATGTAAGCCCAGTTTTACTATAAAAAAGTGCGGTTTGAGGGAGTCAAAATTATATAGGTATGTTTTCGTGATGATGACTAGGCAATTGGCTGATAGCAATATTCAGAGTCCTTACATGCTTATGTTTCGGGATAACCAGTGTCAATTCTCAACAGAATTCAAGAGAGATTATTCGTATGAGTGATTCTAGTCTCGTGTAACCTGCATTTCCATCAAAAATAGTATTTTCACATTTTCTCACATCTTCAAAAGCAGAACACGATTTCCAACACAATTGTTTGTCAATAAAATTCTCTGCAAACCTTTTTTTTTATTATTTATTTTTTTCTGTTCCACCTGGCTGATTAGTGGCAATTACTTATCATTGCTCACGTTTAAATTGTCTCCCTTGCAATATGTTCGTTGCTCATAAAAGCCATATCTCCGATATTTTTTGAAAGTTTTAAACGGCGATTTGTTTGGACCTCTAGAAAGAGTGTATGACAAGAAAAGATGCAAAATTTTTAATTATGTCGAAAAAAATGGATGACAATTTCCTGTAGGATTTCCATTACAAACATCGTTACGTTTGATCAAACGGCCTTCTCGATCGGCGAGTTCTGAAGTTGCGCAACAGATGTTGCAGACCTTTTTTGTAAATTTAAGAACAATTTTTGATACATGTCTATGCGAAGAAAGTGTTTTTGCCTGAAATAAACCCATATCTAAGGTACAGTGACCTTCCAAAAGTGCATTTATATCTTAACTTTTGATTTTGACCCCTTCTGTTTTGAGAGGGACCCTTTTGATTATCTGTTTGATAAACAGGACTCAACAAATGTGAATCATGTGCACAAAGAATTGTTCCATCACGAAAACATGCATATATAATTTTGACCGCCTTAAACCCCACTTTTATGCAGTAAAACTGGGATTTACAGGGGTATATCTTATTTCTGCTCAAAAAGATAGATTGTGGGTACTCGTTAGAACCGCCTCGACTCGACGAGGCGGTTCTAACGAGTACCCACAATCTATGTTTTGAGTAGAAATATGAAAAATATCAGAACTTTTTATCTGGAAATTTTTATTTTGTGGTGGTAAATTTTTCAGTATATTTGAATAGGCACGTTTTCGTAATGTCTAACACCATTAAAACAATTTTTAAATGGCACACAGCAAAATTCAGTAAAGCATATAAATATAAGCTGTAAAATTACTTTTGGCTTTAAGTATGGTATTACGAATAGGTTTGCTATAATTGTAACAAATAATAGTTTTACAATAAGGATGTACAGACGATATTACCAATTTATCTCTAAATGTGCTTTTGTTGAACCGTATTTCTCACGGAACGGATTCCTCACACCGGTGTGATAAATTCGACCGAATTTTTCACATTCGGACAAAGATGAAGAATACGTTTTGCGGATTTAGAGTTTTTAACCCAAACGAGTTTGTCATATATTAGAATTTCTATTGCTTGCAAACCAGTAAACAGTTTTTTAATGAATGGAAACAATTTCGGTGAAATATAGGTGTGAGAAATTCGGTCGGGTTTTTCACATGTTATGTATTTGGTCAAATATGTCACAACTATGAATAATTCGGTCGAATTATTTTTACAGCAGGGAAGTTTTCGATCGAATTTATCACGTGCCAGATATATTTGGTCGGATGTGTTACATGTGACACACTTTAGTGAATTATAGGTGTGAGAAACTGGAACGTATTTTTCATATGTGATGTTTTCGGTCAAATGTGTCATAACTGTGTGGCGAATTAAGTCTATTTTTCCATAGTTTCACAGCCATAAAGTGTTGGATCGAATTCCTCACAAGTGACATATACGGTCGAATTTCTTACATGTGGCACGTTTTAGTAAAATATAGGTGTGAGAAATTCGGTCGGATTTTTCACATGTGATGTATTCTGCTGAATATGTGTTGACTTTGACAAATTTGGTCAAATTGTTCACATCTGTGAAGTATTCGATCATATTCCTAATGTTTGACATATTCAGTCGGAACTTTACATTTGATATTTCCGGCAAATGTAGGTGTGAGAAATTCGGTCGGATTTTTCACATGTGATGTTTTCTGTCTAGTATGTCAGATCGTATGAATTCGATCGATTTTCCACATCTGTGCAGTATATCATTGAATTTCTCACGTTTGATATAATCGGTCAAACATCTTACACGTGGCCTTATCGGCGAATATAGGTGTGAGAAATTTGGTCGGATTTTTCACATGTGATGTATTCTGCTGAATATGAGATTACTTTGTCGAATTTGGTCAAACTGTTCATATCTGTGAAGTATTCGATCGAATTCCTCATGTTTGACCTATTGGTACACGTTCGAACCTCCTCAGTGAGGTGTCGGTTCGAACGAGTACCCATAATCTATGTTTTAGAGCAGAAATAAGGAAATAATGAACACCTCAGCAAACCCCACTTTTTCCTCATAAGGAAAACATATCTATTCAAATACATTGCATTTTGCCGAAGAGGATTTTCAGAGGAAACATTTTGATACCTTTCTTATTTCTCCTCATATCATGAATTGTGGGTACACGTTCGAAACGCCTCAGTAACCGCCTCGCTGAGGCGGTTTGAACGAGTACCCACAATTTTTATAGCAGAAATAAGGAAATAATGAATAGCCCTGCAACCCTCAGTTTTTCCTATATAAAGTTGGGTTTGCCGGGGTATTCATTGCATAGGTTTATTTTCTTAACGTATAATTCAGATCATTTGTGGCTTTTTACAATCACGATTATCAAGTACCAAAATTAATCCATTGTTACAAACAATTCGCATTGATATCTTAAAGTATTAAAGTCGGGCTGATTTATATCAATACTTTACATTTAAAGTTTAAAATAACAATATAAAGACTGATTTTTAGATATCGATTTTTCGAAATAAAATATTCACAAATTGGGTATCAATATATGTAATTATTAATCTCCATAATTAATTATTGATATCAATAAAACTCTTTACAGATATCCATAGATATAGATATCTTTACAATTAGAATATTTGATATCAGTACCAACAATCTTATATCTATAATAAGATTTGTCGAAATCTGTATAGAATAAGGGATGATTGATATTATTGAACAGATCCATAGGTATCAAGAAACAGATATGACATTTCATTTATTTCATTTTATGCTATCCTATAATATTCGAAGTTAAAAATAATAATACAATAAATAATAAATCTATTACTAGATTAAAAGATATGCATGATAAGAAAAATATATTGCTTCGAAACTGTATTAAATGGTTAGTCGTATGTTTTATATCATAAGCTGTGACAAATACGTTTGTGAGAAATCCGTGCATGAAAAAAAGGCACTTTTGTGAGGGTTTTTTTTGAAAGGTGACAAATACGTTTGCGTGCTATATATAAAACTGATACCGAACGAGTTTGTCACAGATAAGTGAGGAATACGTTCGGCAGCTGTGAAAAATTCGGTCGAATTCTTCACGCCGCGTGACAAATCCGACCGAATTTTTCACACGTGTGAGGAATTCGTTCCGTGAGAAATAAGGTTCAACAGTGCTTTCTACAAACTTTAAAAAATTCCAATTCGCGATGTATTTAAAAGTACTGGCTAGAAAGTGTTGACCGGTTAGTGCAGATCTCATTACGAAAATACGCCCATTCAAATACATGTATATTGAAAATTTTAGAACTAAAAACTGAAAATTTTTAGATACAAAAATTCTGATATTTTTCATATTTCGACTCAAAACATAGATTGGGAGTAGTCGTTAAACCGCCTCGACGAGGCGAGGCGGTTCTAACGAGTACCCACAATCTATGATTTTGAGCAGAAATAAGAAAAATAATGTATACCCCATGTAAACACCAGTTTTAGTGTATAAAAGTGGGGTTTCAGGGGTCAAAGCTATATAGGCATGTTTTCGTGATGTCAATGCGGAAAATATACATTCGGACATGAGCACACACACACACACAAAAAAAAAAAAAAAAAAAAAAAAACCGATCTGCCTGCTTATATGGACAGTCCGATGAAAATATTCGATATGTTTCTTCAAGTGGATAGCAAAGATTGATCAGACTTCACCGATGCCAAGGCTGATCTGACTCATCGTTGGACGCACATGTCTAAACATTAGGAAAACACGCCTATTCAAATATATTGAAATTTTTACAACCAACAAAGGAACATTTTCAGATAAAATAAAAAAAAATCATATTTCTGCTCAAAACATTGATTGTGGTTACTCGTTCGAACCGTCTCGGCGAGACGGTTCTAACGAGTACCCACAATCTATGTTTTCGAGCAAAAATAAGAAAACTAATGTATACCCCTGTAAACCCCAGTTTTACTATATAAAAGTTTAAGTGGGGTGGGGGGTCAAAATTATATAGGCATGTTTTCGTGATGGTTATTTTTTATTTCACGTTAAGGCCCATATATATCCTAAGGTGCTTGAAATAGCTTTTAATTATTGACACAACATTTACTTTATTGACAAAAGGTATTACCCCCATTTTACTCTCTATTTAGAAGAATTAATCTATTTTGATAAATACTTATTATAACCGAATATCTGTAGAATATTTCCAACATCTTAGCAAACGTAGCAAAATTCCTTGGGTATGCCGTGTAGTGATAAACAGAACATGCACTGACGTCTTTATAGCAAATCGTAATGTCGATATATAAGCACGTTGTGTTTTCAAACATTCTGAATCCCTAAATAAAACAACTACTTTTCTCGCTTACATTGCACTGTCTTTAACAATACCGCCCGAAAAAAAAAAAAAAAACAGTGATCACTTTTAAGCAAAACCAAAACAAGACACATATCAAATAAATGAAAACAGCAGACTCTTTTATACTGAATCTGTTCATTAACAGTTACATGCAACACTGCCCATACCCTTTTTAACTCATTTTAGTCTGGAGACCCCCAAAATGGTATTGGCAAACAGTGCAGACCCAGATCAGACGCTTCAACCTTCATTTCTTGCCAAATATGCATCACGAAAACACGCCTATATAATTTTGATCCCCTTTAACCCCGCTTTTATCTAGAAAAACTGGGGTTTACAGGGGTATACATTATTTTTCTTATATCTGCTCAAAACATAGATTGTGGGTACTCGTTACATGTAGAATCGCCTTGGCAAGGCGGTTCTAACAAGAATCCACAATCTATGTTTTGAGCAGAAATATGAAAACTATCAGAGTTTTTTATCTGAAAATTTTCATTTTTTTTTTAAGGTGAAATTTTCTATATATTTGAATAGGCGTGTTTTCGTAATGGAGACCATGTATGTCACTGTGCAGTAAAGTGCTAGACACCAATGAGATTAATTCCACCTCAAATGGGATTCGACATCTAACCACCATGATACGAAGTAAGGTTTGCAACGACTCAGCCTCTCGGGCGGTTTTACTAAACTCGAGCTACCAACGTTATCACTGTGTCATTTGTTGTGTACACATGGAGGTGAGGGGGGTGAGGTAGATTTAACTCCGTAAGGTTTCTTAGCGGGCCAGTTTGAGTGCTGCCGGAGAGCCTGGAGGCAACCACAACTTTCAAGAAGTAAAAGGCAGTTATCTCACATCTCGCTGAGGAAGCCTTTCAAAAGGAATGGCTATTCCACCAAGGAAAACAATTCTGACATGATACTATTGTCTCCCTTCTCAGTAGGGACTACTTTTAAGGAAAAGAATTTGCTCCGAAACGTTTCCGAAATGAGGGCTACTCTTAAAGGAAAGAATTTGCTCCCTCTTGGATAATATATCGAAATGAAATATTGGCTATGCATATACCTTTATTTAGAAAAACTTTATATAATATATATGTATTTACTCAGAAATGCAAAGGTACGGGTCTTCATGTAAGTAGTTTCCAAGCAATAATAGCGTTATCAAAATTCATGGACAATACTTTATTCCGATATATATTATACATTATCTAAAAGTGTATTATTTCAAAAGTAAATTCTAACACGAACAATTAGGATTTTTGTTTGTTTTATTTTACTTTTCGTTTACGAATTCAGTAAGTTGATGATCAATCCACCTATGTTGCATTTTCAATGGCTATCTTTTTAGGTGTTGTAGATTGATAACTGTACAAAGTGTTACAAGTGATTGTGCATATTTTCAAAATTAGCAGTCATCTATCTTGTTTGAAAAAAAATAAATCAGCTGGTATACGTAGTCTTCGTAAAAATATAGATTTCACTAATCCGAAGAAAAAATATTTCTAAATAATTTGAAAACCAAGCCTAACATATTTACCCTTCCCGAACAATTTCAAAGCTGATTAACCATCACATAAAAAATGCAGAGTTGTCCAAGCGTCTGCATTGGATGATCAGGGTATATGCTATCTGTTATACATTGCCAACTGTTGTATTGTTGTTACAGTACTGTATAAAGCAGGATTTAATAGTCTATGCGTCATGTAGAATAGTATATGTAGTAACATTTAAAGTGCCAATCATAACTGCAGCAGACGAGATTCTGAAACATGTTTTTTTTTTTTTTTTTTTTTTTTTTTTTTAATATTTTTCAGAGAAAATAAGTTTTGTCATTTCATGTGAATCGTCTGCATAGCAGACGATTCACATGAAATGTCAAATCTTATTTCCTCTGAAAAATATTAAAAAACTAGACTGTCGTCTGTTACAATTTTGCAAGGCACTTCAAGGGTTAACTACAAGAGCCTAAGACAGTCTCGTGAAGAACACATTCTGAGTATTTTGGTATTTTATGAGTGGATGTGGTGGTCTACTTCGTTGCCATCATTTTAACAAATTCTGAAAAAAAAAAAAAAAAAAAAAAAAAAAAAAAAGCACAAATAAAGCATAAATAAATATACAGAGAGAAAAATGAATGGTTACAAAAATGAAAATAAAGTGTCTAAAATGAAATATATCTTCACAGTCAAAAAAGAAACTGTAAGGAACAGTTTTGCAAAGCATTCGAGGACAGGAAACATTCGCGATAAGCTTCTAAAATATAAGAATTAGCAGCAAACTAACACCTTAACACTAACGAAGTAGACAAACTATTGCAGTACAATCATAAGTCCCTACCAAATGAAGTTACTGGTTCAGGCTAACAGCTAATCCTGAAATTAATAACATGACGGCAACACATCTATGTAAACTATCCCTACTTATACCAAAGCTCTGAGAGTGCTGATGGGAGCAGTTGCCTGAAACGCCACATGCCTCTAGAGCTGAGCCCCTTTTCGGTGGAAAAGGTCATTTTCGGTGTTTAGTAGGACCGCGGTTTTGGTCACACTTCTTACCAACTACTGTAGATTCGGTGTGTTGTACTGGAGATATACTCGTCCGCCGATTTTGTTATCAGTATGATTATAGTCTTATTTCTTCAACAGTTTGAAAGTTTCTTTAATTTAGTTTGTTTATTCGCTCTCTACATGGATAAGAAGCAGAATGCATAAGGCAAAAGCTGCTCACATTCTTTCAGCAAAAATATTTGCATATATACGTGTCATATTTAATGATCAAAATTTTAACGATACGTTAACTAACGATATCGATATTTTTAAACAACTAGGCCCTGACCACTCGGATGCGGCACCTCTCATTACTATACCTACCATCATAATTCACTTGTCCATCACCATCTATATCAGCTTCTCTGATCATTTCATCTACTTCTTCATCTGTTAATTTTTCACCTAAATTTGTCATTACATGTCTCAATTCAGCTGCACTGATGAAACCATTACCGTCTTTGTCAAATACACGAAATGCTTCTCTTATTTCTTCTTCACTGTCTGTGTCCTTCATTTTTCTGGCCATCATTGTGAGAAATTCTGGGAAGTCTATCGTTCCATTGCCTAAAGTAAGCATAATTATATACAATAAAACTTCAATGACTCGAACACCGATGATTCGTTTATCATGGGTGATTTAAACTCGTTTTTGAGTCTCTGGGAAATTCTTCGATAACTTAGGAAAATATTTTAGGCATATTGCCTTATTATATCGTAAAATGTATGTTATGCGTGCTCACTAGAATCGCCTCATATAAGCAGTTCTAATGAATACACTCAACATACCACTATTTCATAAAAGACACCCCTAATTTATCCTCATTTCCCTCATGACCTGGCGCTATGAATACCATTCAGTGGCTTGAACTACCTATGTCTAGAACAAATTTTCATGGTCATAAAGATGTTCGAGCTATTAAAGTTTGACTATATATATATACATTTGTATATATATATACAGAAGTGGAGATAAGCAGACAACGTCAATCCAGAAACATGACACAGGTATACACACCGTTGTTTGTGACAGGGCACTAAAGTAGAAAATGGTTCTGTATTTATCTTGAGAATTCGGACAGACATGCCTGAGCTAAAAAGGGAGACCCAAATAAGATGCAACAGAAATCGGCGTATGATCAGGGACTACACTGTTTGCCAACAATCCAGTAGTTTCTCACACATCAAGAGCTGACAAAATATACTTATTCAAAGTTGTGCATGGTAAAACGTAAAGGAGACTCGATTTATTATGTACTTGGGGTAGATTTTGTCCCTTTTTGTTGTTATAAAGAGACACTTTTTGTAACGTCATGTTTGTTTTCTGCACACCAAACCCCTTCTGAAAAGTGGTCTACTTTAAAAGGAAAGAATTTAGGGAGTAAATCCTCCCTTTTAGAGTACACCCCTTTTCTTAAAGGAGTCAAATCAAAGTTAACAAAGTTGCCTCTCCTGAAAGCATATCAATTCCCCTTAAGTTGTCCGATAATTTCGGCTACTTACGGTATACCCAGTAAGCATTCTTTATAAATCTATAGCGGGCCGTTATCGGCCCGTCAGGGTAGCTGACGGGCCGATAACGGCCCGCTATAGATCTGTAAGGAATGCTAGCTGGGTATGAACATATATAAACGGAGGCTAGAGACCTTGATGAGACTTGCGGATGCGAAGGATGATTTGACTGCGCAGTGCGCATATACTTGACAAAAACCATGTGGTCAATGCAACCTACCATCAGCATCCACTTCATTAATCATGTCTTGTAATTCAGCCTCTGTAGGATTCTGTCCAAGTGATCTCATCACGGTTCCTAATTCCTTTGTTGTAATTGTGCCATCACCGTCTTTGTCAAATAAGCTGAAAGCCTCTTTGAATTCTATAAAATACAATAGATCTCTATATTGCCTTTGATACCGCCTGCATTCACCCTCAGTATTCGTATTTAACTAAAGTTTCTGAAATGGACACTTCTGAATTTGGACATATCCATTCTTGCAAATAGGGGTTCACTCAAAAATCCATGACAGAATGACAAATAGTGTAGATCCTGATGAGACGGGGCTCGTTGCAAGCCGTCTTATCTGGACCTACACTGTTTTCAAAGGTACCTGCAGGGTCTGTAGGGTCTACAGAGAATAAAGGGTTGAAGGCGTGAGCAGAAACTGTAAAACCAGATCAGATGGCATCTGATAAGGGACGACACTGTCTGTAACTCACTCAGCAGTTTTAGACACATCAACAGGTAGCAATACAGATTTGTTCCAATTTTTGGAGCACAGCAAAGAGTTAAGGTGTATGGATATTTAGGATAAACGCGATATAAATGTAGACTTTTGATCTTTGGCCGCAACATCTACAACTTGCTTCGTGTCGAGGTACTTAGAGGCAGGGACGAATGTCTTATCTGCGTTCATTTGTACACCCTTGCTTCGTGCTGTAACGACCATGTGCGTGTTTGCCGTTGTCTGTCACCAAGCCCTCATAATCAACCCAGACAACGTTTAACAGTTTAAAAACACTGATGTTTCTATACTAGTGTTCGAATTTTGATAATAGAAGTAGCGTCGTTACAATAACTAAATACAGTGACAGAATAGAAAGGCACGTATGAGATCGCATTTACACTCAATCTTGGGACAATTGTATCATCCTATGACAAACTAAGGATCCTCATAGAGATGACAAGATGCTAAATTCCGCTTTCGTTTTTTCCTCAATCGATCGTCTGATCTCTGACATCAACAATATATCATTTGTGCCTGTCATGATCTGCCTTCGATGCTTGCATTTGGGAAAACCAAGAGCGTTCCCGGTTTGTGTTGTCAAGAAATGGATTTAAATCTTCCAGGCCATTACGATACCCGTAGGAAAATATTAACACTAGGAGGCTGTTCAGTAAGCCGTGGTTTTACAAGAAGCTCAACATGAAGTTCGTCTCGTGCATGTACATGTACATGCTTCTGCAATCAGTTTTTGTCAGGTTGCCACCTTATATATTTCCGAAATAACTGAAATACTGACTGTGAAACGTTAATTACTAGAGTGCTCCCGACTGATCACGAGGTCCCGGGTTCGAATCCTGCTTGGGGCGGAAATAATCTCAGAACTATATGGCGCTTCGTTGCATAGAACCTGTCATTGTCATCCGTTCCGATGATCGCCTTGATATGATTTTAATAATGTTGAAAGAGACGTAAAACACTAAACTTATTCATCATTATCATCATCATCATCATCATTATTATGATCATCATTATCACCATCATTATCATCATCACGTTCGACTAGCCATGCATATTGTTTAATAAGTGGTTACATATACATACCTGCAATTTGTTCTTCTGTTAGTTGATCTGCCTGCAAGTATACAAATATGTCACGCTATTAGAACATATGCATTTTGGGCATATGCGGACAGAGAAAGTCTATACCGGCCTACACACCCGCCCAGTACGATCACATCATTTGCTTTCCGCTTCTATAATCATTGGACTCAGTGGACTATATCGCTATATGCCCTTAACATGTTGTGCAGTTTCGTTGGCTCATCTGGACCGTTATTATTCGCATATTCCCTGAAGACACTTTTTCTCATTGTTGTGGGGAGGGGGCAGGGAATGAAAATAAAGAGCCGCAATGTGAGAAAACGAACCTCCTTACATGTACATTTGCGCCCAACGAAGACTCAAATCAGCCTGCGCATCCGCGCAGGCTGATCTGAGTCTTCGTTGTCCGCATGAAGAAACTTTGCATTCTTGGCTATCTAAAATATGCTCAGTGAAGATTCTGATCAGACTGCGCGAATGCGCAGGCTGATCTGAACCTTCACTGGGCGCACATATGCATGTCCGAAAGAAGATTATTTTAACTGCTTGAATATCATTAGTATTGAAGTATTCTGAATAAAAATTTCTTTACACCAAACGGTATGCTTTTTCTAACATTGCGGTTCAAATGTTTGTGAATCTTTTGATCTACCATGTTTACCCTAAGAATACGGACATACGAGCACATGAGCCTGTTCTACACACTGAAAATTATCAGCATATCTTTATAAGCACATTACATCATTTTAATTCTTGCTTTATTTGCACTTATGTAGGATACATATGTTTAGTAATTCCTTTATTTTTGTTTACACTACTTATGTTGTAATCGCTATTGTAGTTTGAGTATAGGTACGTAATATGGTTCAATGCCAAAATGTCATTTTAAGGCTATTAGAAGTTTACAATTACAAAAATAATTGTTTTCACTGTTATAAAGTATTATCCTTAAATCCATTTTTTTATCATAATTATGCAGCTTCGAATTAAAAAAAAAACAAACAAATATAGTCAAATCTGTCCTAAAGACCACTAGTATTAAGCAATCACCTGTATTAAGAGGCCATATTTTTAGATTCCTTAAAAGTCAAATATGTGAAAATTAACCTGTATTAAGCAACCAGTTTTGGCCTTCTTTTAGGGGCTTGCTAAACACAGGTTAAACTGTACACGACCTTTCATGTATGACATATGCATCCGCGCAGTCTGATCAGATTCTACTCTGGACACTAACTTAATATAGGACCCTTAAGCATTCTAAATGTAAGTCGTGGATCCTGATCAGACTACCCGCATATGTATAGGCTGATGTGGGTCTATGCTGGCCGCATATGTAATAGCTTCAGATGAGAGGTATCCACATTGTTTTTTTATAATTTCATTAAAATTTATGACGTTGGTACTCATTAGAAGTCCCTCGGTGAGGCATTAGAAACTAGAAGCTCCACCTTCACTTATGTGGAATGAAGTTGCTTTCTGTATGGAGGGGCTTATGTATATATATGTACTTGGAAAGCCACAGAAATAGCCATATTTTATATCATTAAAGATCAAAGGGGTATCTGAATTTTGTTTGAATAAGTCGTCCAGCATTAAGGAAAACATTATGGAATATTCTACCCGAACCGACGGAAATTCAGCGCACGATATCTGAAAGGTTGAAAGAGAATATTATATTATATTTCTGGACAGACGAACGTACGGACAATATCAAAATTATGTCCCTCCGCAGGCGGAGGGATATTGTTTCTATGTTGTTCGTGCGTTCGTCTGTCCGTTTGTCCGTCCGAAGATATATCTCTGAAACCATTGATACATACTTTTGGTGAATGATTAACATCGTGACAATTTTAATAGAATTGGCCGAACTATGCAGGAGTTATTGCCCTTGACATCGTTTATATAGGTATTTATAATGTAAAAGCTTTATATCTATCTCGCTGTATTCACTGGTCTGATTTTATTATATCAGAGCTGCGTTCAGAAGTTCAAATTGGCAGCAAATGGTTTGCCCTGGACTCCTGTACACAATGACGAGCGCCAACAAGAGCAGGGATCCAGGGCAAAAGAGACTCGCGAGTAATTTGCACATTTGAACGCATTCTAGGCGTTAAGGACAATAATTGCGGTGTGTTTGTATCCGAATAAGTTCATCAGAATTGCTCCATGTGTTTGGGAGTTATTTATTGTCCTTCACGTAGTCTTTACCCTGGTCCTGCTGGACCCGGATATGCCCTGGCTTTGCAAACAGTGTAGCTCCAGATCAGTTGGCTTCTCAGAAGCCAGCTGATCTGGATCTGCACTTTTGTCATTAAGTATGTGTTTTTGTATCAACAACCTGGATCAAGTAATCTATTGGCTGAAACTAGAAGTGGGCTTGGGGTTTTAATTTATCTAGCATTGCAAGGGTTAATAAGAAATTACAGCGCAAAAAGCTGTTGTGTTTTAGTTCGTCCGTCCGCTATCTTTGTAACCATTGGTCAGATGTGATATACACTTAGGGGTAAACGACTTCAGCCATGATTTATCAACATCCTATTAATGTGGTCTGAATGGACCTATTGCCCTAGAAGTAATTGCCTTTGACATAGTTAAATCAGGTAATTTTTGTTCGTCTGGAGCTATAACGTTTTCTCTTTAACCGTTAATGAGATTTGATTAACATTTTTGGTCAATTATTATGGTCATTGTAATGGTGGTCATGATGATTTGATATCCAGATAATTTCCTCAAAATGGTCTTATTGCCCGAGGAGTGATTACCCTTGGCAGAGTTTAAGTCTCTGTATTAAGCCATATCTCTGTAACAAGTGTGTTTTGAGTCTCACTGTGATAAAGCATGGTCAGTATGTCTCAAATTTCTGATGATTAAGTGAGAATTAACATATTACCCTAGGCGTCATTCTGTCCGTCTGTCTGTTTGTCTGGAGCCGTATCTCTGTAACCACTGATCAGATTTGTTTCATACGAGGGGAAACTTACATTATGTACAGTATGCCAAAATCCTGATAGTCTCATCAGAAATTACTCAAATATGATAGTTTCAACAGAATTGACCTTTCTGTTTGTTAGTTATTGCCCTTGAAATTACAGAACAAAAACTCTTTTCCGTCATTTTGCGTCAATTGGCCTGACGTGATTCATACTTTGGATAAATGACTTAGCCATGGCTTCTCAAAATCTGAACGGGTGTTATTGCCCTTGACATGCCCGTGATGTTGAGACAGATAGGCCTTTGCAAATAGTGTAGACCCAGGTGTCCGATCAGGGTCTACACTGTTTGCCATACATAAGCAATATTTTAGAGACATCAACAGGTAGTTGAATGGACTATTTCAAATTTTAGGATAATTATAGTCAGTAGATAAGGTGTCCCAGTACTTAGGGTAAATACGGTAGCCAAAAAATAAGCAATGCGGCAATAAGAAATCGACGAACTGGCCTTGTCATTATTAACTCCCTTACGTAAACACGCCTATTCAAATATACAGAAAATTTTACCTCCAAAAATTGAAAATTTTCAGATAAAAAACACTGATAGTTTTCACATTTCTGCTCATAACATAGAATGCGGGTACTTGTTAGAACTGCCTCGCCGAGGCGGTTCTAACGAGTACCTACAATCTATGTTTTTGAGCAGAAATAAAAATAATGTTTACCCCTGTAAACCCAAGTTTTACTATATAAATTTTGGGTTTAAGGGGGTCAAAATTATATAGGCATGTTTTCGTGATGCATTTATGCCGAGTGGACTCTGCTACATTAAGTCATTGGAGAGACGTTTTCTAATAGAAGGGGTGTCTGACTGGTTTATTTATATTGCCATGTTTATAGAAATTCCTGTATTTAATGCAAACAGTGTAGACACTGATCAGACGCCGCATTCAGAACGCGGTGTCTACACGGTTTGAATTTTTTTTTTATGTAAATGAGTTAAAGTGGTTAATTGGAGGTGGGTATCCTCAATTTTCAATAAACGAAGCTTTTCTTTAATAGTTTTGTTTAATACGTGTATCTGAAATGGAACTAATTTAGAAAAACAGAGCATATGAAATTACACCATTAAGTGTAGAAGTATATGAAACTTCCATTGCTACTCTCTTTATATACATTTTCAATAAAAATGATATTTACAGCATTCTGGTTCACAAACAAATCTACAAGAAACAAACAAAACAAAAGAATTTTGTTACATTGTACTACTAAATTATTTACTATAAAGAATGCTATATTTGTCGCCATGGCAATACGTGTAACAATATATACGTAATGTTTTTACATTAAAAGGGAGTAACAATGTCCTAACCACAACCCACACAAATGGGCCGAACCGGTACGAAAGCGTCACACATCACAAAAACATGCCTATATAATTTTGACCCTCTTAAACCCCACTTTTATATAGTAAAACTGGGGTTTACAGGGGTAAACATTATTTTTTCTTATACTGCTCAAAAACATAGATTGTGGGTACCCGCCGAGGCGGTTCTAACGAGTACTCACAATCTGTGTTTTGAGCAGAAATATGAGAACTATTGGAGTTTTCTATCTGAAAATTTTCATTCTTTTTGGTGGTAAAATTTTCGATATATTTGAATAGGCGTGTTTTCGTAATGATATCTATCCGCATACCAGCCTCGTATCTCGATGAAGGGCATGCGCAGAGTACACCTCTGACTATCTGCCAACATAATTCCGCAATTTTGATTGCGACTTAATTACCTCATCCACGGGACGACTATATGCCATTAAAGGGGAGGTAAGTGTCCAAATTGTTTAACCTCTCTTCTAATTTGGGGCAAAGTATTTCCTTTTCGAGTAGACGTTTTTTTAGAATGGGCTTGGTCTACAGGAAAGCAAATTGAAAAAAAAAATTGGATAATATCTATCAGTTGTATTCTAATATCCGATTGTTTTGAACAAGTGTTTCTCTACGTCACGCCCAGAACATTACAAGAAGTTGTTCCGTATCTGGGATTTTGCTCTAGAAAGTATAGGAAATGCTCTGCACATTTTACACGGAGATACAGTCGGCTCTCGTTATCTCGACTTCGCTTATCTCGAATAACCGCTTATCTCGAAGTGAAAATCTGGTCCTTCCTTAAACATGAAAATCTAACAACAGGTAACCGAATATTGTGGAAAAGAGGAGCAATTTCTCTACATTTCTACAATATTTTCATGTTATCCCTAACTTCAGGAGTCAAATTACATATTCATTGTTCGATTTATTTTTTCCTCAATTCTGCGAATCTGATATGTTGAGGTAAGGATATCTCGAAGTATTTTCAGAGAGTCCCTTGGACTTCGAGATAACGAGAGTCGACTGTATCACAATAACTCGTCTGTGTAACGAGTAGTACCTCATTTCCCAAACATATACTGTTGAAAACGTGGGTATGCAGGGGAATAAATGATAGAACAAACTTTCAAAATTTTCATAACGAAAACGGGCTATTCAAATATTTTGAAAACTTCATCTCAAAAACTGAAAGTTTTCAGATAAAAAATATGATATTTTTCATATTTCTGCTCAAAACATAGATTGTGGGTACTCGTTAGAACTCGTTCTAACGAGTACCGACAATCTATGTTTTTGAGCAGAATTAAGAAAAATAATGTATACACCTGTTAACCCAAGTTTTTTTCTATATGAAAGTGGGGTTTACGGGAGTCAAAATTATATAGGTATGTTTTCGTGATGTATAATTTTTAACACTTTCTTAAATCATTATTATTATGCCCATCATTTTTGTACCTAAACTTCTGAAAAAAAGTCAATATTTTTGCTTGAAAAAGCATCTTAACAAGACCTATGACTGGGGCATTTTACATTTAAGCCTATTACATCATGAATGTTCATGAAAGTCCATAAGAAAATACCACAACTATTAAATAATTCCTCACCATGACGAATAGATTATTGTTTTCCTTCTATACACTAGGTGTAGTCCTCACCAACTAACTGGACGACAGCTTTACCGTAGTATGGACGACAAGTATTGGTCTTAACTAATCCTAAATCAACACATTTTGGTAGTTCTAGTCGAGACACGTATCCTATGCATTTGAAGGTACAAGACCAAGTATTAACATGAAGCCTGCAATAAACGGAGTAGGCAATAAACTGTCCACCATGTCTAAACTGGGAAGTATATATCTGAAGTTTGCACAGCTTAAAATTCTGTTCAATTACGTAATATGTGCAAGTTATACCGTATTTTACGCAAAATAAATGAAACAGTAAATCGTGATTTAATGGGTATAGGCTGACCATTTAACCCTTGAATTATGATAATTATGAGGTATATGTTTACTGCCAAGACAGGTATTACCTGTAGATGTGAATGAATAACTGTCTCATGTGGAACGCAGGATTTTCTAACTGTCATGCCTAAATTGTACAATTGTCGGATCCTTATGAATATGAAAGTACATCACGAAAACACACCTATATGATTTTGACCCCCTTAAACCCCAGTTTTATATAGTAAAACTGGGGTTTACAGGGGTATACATTATTTTTCTTATTTCTGTTCAAAAACATAGATTGTGGTACTCGTTAGAACCGCCTCGCCGAGGCGGTTCTAACGAGTACCCACAATCTATGTTTTGAGAAGAAATATGAAAAATATCACAATCTTTTATCTGAAAATTTTCAATTTTTTTGGTGGTAAAATTTTCAGTATATTTGGATAGGTGTTTTCGTAATGAAAGGTCAAAGTGACAGGTCAACTTGGTCGATCTCTACCGCTTGATAGTGTACATATGCAAAAGATAAACAAAATCACATATAAAGTGTTACGTTTTCTGCAATAATGTACAAGGTATTCAGTTTGATATTTTCTCATTTCTCCACGAACGTCTGTTGTGGCTACTCACGGAGTCGTTTCTAATGTGCACCCACGTCGTGTATTTTCTTTATCAGGACATCCCTCTTAACTAGAGATATGCGAGTCATAACATTTTCACCATATAATGTGGAGAAAAGGAGGAGTTTTGCATAAGGATCGGAAATGGCGTCCATGAACATTTTTTTAAGTTAGATAAAAAAGGTGCATTGTAACTACTAGCTGCCAAATCAGGCTAATAACTGCGAGGTCGTATTATTTCATAACTATTTCGCTCTATATAATTTACTGAAATCTTGTAATTATCTTTCTGAAGAAAAGCTTTAAAAAGATTACCGCGCCGTTTGCAGGTTGCGATTCTCAGTTTGTCAAGTTAAGTTGCATGTCTCTCGGTTGTTATTGTACTCTTCTTTGGCAAGAGTCAAACAGAAATAATCATTGTGCGTCCCAAAATACTTGCCACTTGAGGATTTCGCCATGAACCGTACCTCGGAGAACCAGTTTCTTTCCACTGACGACTTTGAGCTTTCTTATCGGGCTTAAAATAATGAAGCCAGATCTACTGTTACAAAATGCCAAATATAAATTATCTCCCTTCGACCTGAACCGCTTTGACAGTTTGATGCTTACTGGGGGTCTAGTTGTCATTTTCACATCGCTAAGGGATTTGGGGGTCCAACGTACTGTTAGCATGCGCATACCTAAACGACCATGTAAGGTTGTTGAAACACTACTGTGTTAAATATTCAATGTCTTTGCTATCTCGCACGTACGAAGCTATGTACCGCAGTTGGTAACAAAACTAAAATGTTTTCTACATGTTATGTCCTTTTACATTTTTGCAAGGCTTCAAGAAAAGCTCTGAAACCGTTTTTGAATTATAGAAAGGGCACAAGTATATGACTTGAATCACTATTGACAATGTTCAAAGGGCGGTAACTCCAAAAGCAGGTAAGTCAGAGTTACGGTTCTTAAGTTTTGCAATTTGTATTATAGTGATATACATTTGCATAAAATTTCAAGAAAATATCTCAAGCAGTTTTCAAGTTACAGAGAGGACACAAATACACAAATACATTACAGAAATAACTATTTTCAAAGTTCAAAGGGCCATAACTCCAAAAGTTGTTTAACCAGAGTTACCGTTCTTGTGTTCTGCTCCTTGTCTTATCATGCTGTAAATTTGTGTGAAGTTTCATCAAAATATCTGGAATAGTTTTCAACTTACAGAGCGGACACGAGTACATAGTAGAAATGGCTATTTTCAATATCTACTATGTTCAAAGGGCAAAAAGAACCAGAGTTACGATTTTTGTGTTCTGCAGGTTGTCTCATGGTGCTTTACATTTGTGAGACGTCTCATCAAAATATCTCGAAAGGTTTTTAACTTACAGAGCGATTGATTGTGTTGGGGTTTAACGACACGTCAACCCTTGTGGGTCATTTTGTGTCGTCTCCCAGAGAAAGGGAGAAAAGAGACAGAAGAGATAGCAGAAGAGATGAAAGAGAGGGACAGGGAAGAAAGAGGAACAGGAATGAAAGTGAAGAAACAGAAGAAATAAAAACATCACCTCCCTACCCTTACCTGCTACAAGGATAGCAGGCCTTGCCCAACTGTAAGCCAATATCAGCTGGACGCCCCGGTGACATAAGATACACGACACCTTCGCACCACCCGACCACCCCCAACTTACAGAGCGTACACGAGTACATGATAGAAATGGCTATGTTCAATGTTCAAAGGGCAATAATCCAAACATAGGCAAACTATAGTTACGGTTTATATGTTCTGCACGTCGACTCATAGCGCTTTACATTTGTATGAAGTTTGGTGAAAATATCTCTGACCGTATCAGAGTTATGGAGCGGACACGAATGATGGAAGCGCTGACGGACGGACACTCAAAATTTCGGACGGTATAACATAATATCCTCGCCACTTTTTGTGGCGGGGCATAATAGTTATTATGGCAAGCACAAAGCGGGGCATCGGTGTCCCATGAACATAGTAAATATCTGGCCACTTCCCAATCGTAAATCGTAAATATACATGTTAAGTAGTTTACAAAACAGATTAACTTTCATACAATAGTAGATCGATTAGAAAGAGCCGCTTATAGCAGTGCTCTAAATAAGTACACATCACGAAAACGTACCTATATAATTTTGAACCCCTTAAACCCAAGTTTTATATAGTAAAACAGGAACCCCAGTTTTATATAGTAAAACTGGGGTTTACATGGGTATATACATTATTTTTCTTTTCTGAGCAAAAACATAGATTGTGGACATTCGTTAGAACCGCCTATGGGAGGGGGTTCTAACGAGTACTCACAATCTATGTTTTGAGCAGAAACATGAAAAATACAAGAATTCTGATCTGAAAACTTTCAGGTGTTGGTAGTGAAATTTTCAATATATTTGAATAGGCTCTAAATAAGTACAGTCGAACTTCAATGGCTCAAACATTTTGGGAGCGTGGAAATTTGTTCTAGACATGAGTTTTTCGAACCACTTAGGGTTAATCATAGCACTAGATCACGACGCCAAAGGGAATAGTTTAGGGACGTCTTTTCGATGTTCTGTAAAATATTGGTATGTTGAGCGTACTCATTTGAATCGCCTCGATGAGTACACACAACATACATTTTTGGAAACAGATCTAAATAAGTCAGTAGACTGTCTTCTGGATCCCTTTTGTATATATACCATATATGCTATGTTCTGTTTTGTATTTTCTGTAATGATTTATACAAATATATTACTGTTTAAACCAACACACATTTTCATGATTACATAAGGTAATTTTCTTGAAATATTATCCCTAAATATTTGCTTTCTTGAGCTATCGCCGCGGAAGAATTTTCCTCGAGACTCAAAAAACGAGCTCAAATTAGCCACAGTAAACGATCCATCAGTGTTTGAGTTACTGAGGTTTTACGGTATGTATTCGGTACAGTTCACACCAGGGAAACAACGTTTGCAGCCTTAACCCTTGTCTTGCTGAATAAATTAAGATGCCACGCCAACTTCTAATTTCCAGCCAATCAGATTACTTGATCCTGGTTTTTGATAGAAATTCACATATTTAATGACTAACAGTGCAGAGCCAGATCAGTTGATCTACACTGTTTGCTAAAACAGGGCACGACGTGGGTTAATATACTTACTCAGCTGCACTCCAAGCCGAATTTGAAAAGAGGCTCAGTTAAAAAGGAAAGAGTTTAAATTTTGTTCTTTTGGACTGAACCCCTTTTCAAAAATAATGATAGACACTTTTCTAGAAGGGACGCAAAATGATTGTGAAAGAGTTGCCTCTCCTGAAAGCGTATCTGGTGCTCTTTTAAAAATAGTATTCTGTATCATATTGGAAACGTGTTTTGGCGTTTTTGTTTTTGTTTTTTTTTTTTGTTTTTTTTGTTGTTTTTTTTTTTTTTTTTTTTTTGTTTTGTTTTTTCGTAGTTATAAAATATGACCTGCTTTTTACTGAGAAATGAGAAAGATTTTAAATGGTCGTACAAAATATTTTTCTTGATACCTGGTATTAACCATATGGTAACCTTGTACGCACTATTCGTAAGTAGTTAACTACCTGAAGATGTGTTTAAACGAGCTGTCTATATAACGAACAGTACAGACCCTGAGCAAACTCATCTGGAGCATGCCTGTTAGATCATAAAGGCTAAATACGCTACATAGGTTTTAAACCACACACACACACATGCGAGCGTGCACTTACACACACACACACACACACACACACACACACACACACACACACACACACACACACACACACACACACACACACACACACATACACACACACACACACACACACTCTTTTGA